>JAGFMF010012131.1:604491-625268 GCA_019455555.1 Galemys pyrenaicus | reverse complement strand
GTGCACAAGGGACTGAGGTGATGGTGCACGGGTGAAATGGTGGTGGGTACCCCCTGGGGACTACAAATGATGTCAAATATAACTAATAAAAAAAAATGTGATTTCAGTAATATGTGCTAATTTTAGACTTTCAAAACTTCTTTGAGGACAAAGAAATCATATTCATTCTTGCCTCTCCTACAGATACTCACATAGTCTCATGTATATAGCATGAATGCCATAAAAGATTGAATGGGTGACCATAACATCACCCTAGGGTTTCAATTAAGAAAGGAGGGCCATAATACTCTAACACTGCTACTCATTACCACTTCACCCAGCACCAAGCTCTGTATAACAGACAAACAAAACAAAATTTTTCATACTGAGAAATTCCTTCAACAAAGATGCAGCTCAGGTATGGATGATCTTAGTATATGTGTTTATTTGCAAAAAAAGACTTCCTACCTACCAAAACATATCCTCCATACCACACTGCTGCATAATGTAGCAAGTAAAAGTGGTAGAACAAAACATGAAGGAAATAAAATATATTTAAATTTTACTTACTAGCATCTGTAAAGTATACTACTTTCATTTATCTAAAAAACCTACAAATTTGAATATCAATTTTGAAAATGAAAATAATTTTGAGTTGGACCATAGCCTGAAAAGTATAATTGCAGTTCAAATGTACTTATATATTAGAGGTATACACTCTAGCCAACATGCTAGCCAAAAATTTTTAAGTATATATGTAATATATATAATTAATTTAGACTCAAAATGCTAAAAGCTCAAATCAACAGAAGACAAAAACTGCTCATATTCTGCTTCAAGCAAAAAAAAGATTCTCTTCAACTAACGGTTTTGGGAAAACTGGACATCTACATGCAAAAAAAGGAAACTAGATCACTACCTCAAGCCACACAAAAATAAATGTGAAATGGATCAAAGACTTGGATGTGAACCTGAAACCATGAAATATGAAGAAGAAAACATAGGCAAAATATTCCACAACACTGGTTGCAGAGATATCTTTGAAGACTCAACTACAAAGTCAAGGTAAACAAAAGCAAAATTAACAAATGGGACTACATTAGACTAAAAAGCTTCTGCCCAATGAAAGAAACTTTAATAAAACAAAAAGATCCTACTAAGTAGCAGAAGAATATTCATATGTCATACATCCAACTTATGGCTAATACACAAAGAAAACTTCTATAGCTCAACAAGAAAACCAACCAACCAAAAAAATGGGCAGAAATTGAATAAACATTTTTCCAAAGGCATACAGAAAGTGAACAATGAAAAAAATGCTCATCATCACTTATTATCAGTGGAATATATCATATCCACAATGAGATATGATTGATATTTATCACCTCACAATGAGATATTTATCACCTCACACCTGTAGGAATGGCCTACATGAAAAAGATCAGAAACAAGTGTTGGTAAGGGTGTGGAGAAAGGGAAACCCTCCTACAGATGCTGGAAACATAAAATGACCCAGGCTCTAAAGAAAAGAGTACAGAGATTACTCAAAATGTCACAAATAGATCTACCACATAATTCAGCATTTCCACTCCTAAGCATCTATCCAAAGAATGTAAAAACACTTATGTGAAGATATATCCACCTTCATATTCATTGCAGCACTATTTACAATAGTGAAGATATAAAACCCACCTAAATGCTCAATGACAAAGGAGTGGATAAAGAAGATGTAGTATAAATAAATACAATGGAACACTACTCAGAAAGATGAAATTTTGCCTTTTACAGCAACATGGATGGAACTGGAGGGGATTGATTAAGCTAAGAAAATCAGTCAGAGGAGAAAGACAAATACCAGATGATTTTACACATGTGGAATATAAAGAAACAAAGCAAAGGACAAAACCAAGACAAACAAAACCCTTGGAATCCAATTACAGAACTAACATTACCTGGAGGTAACATACAGGTAACTACACCTGAAGGTATAGTGAACAAAGGGTAAAGGGGGTGTCCAGTGGACTGTGGTGAAGGGGTATTGGTATTCTGAGGGTGGATGTGGTGTGGCAGAATTAATTTAAAGAGGTTAAGAACCTAAATATGTTCTGTATTTCTATCTATATTCAATATGTTCTATCTATATTCTATGTTCTAAATATATGTCCTAAAACATACAGTTCTATAAACCAAAATTGCCTCAAAAAAAAAAAGTTTTAGATTAAATAACACAAGACAAATTAGAAAAAAATCTAAAAGGACTTAGAATAACTCAAATGAAAAGATGAAGAGTGAAGTACTTACCAATTTGGCCAGCTTTGACTTTAAAGGGAACATCCAACTCACTCTTCAGAAGGAAGAAAAAATTTAAACATTATCTTAAATTATTATGCATCCCAAAAGTAATTTTCCTATCATTTAAATATATAATCACCTCTAAGAAAAAAAATGAAACCTTTTTCCTATGTTTGGGTAATTCACAAAAGACATGTTTATGGCTAGGGGGGAAGAGTTTTTGCGAACTTAACTTTGACTTTGAATAAAAAAATTCTTAAGAGATAAAGAATTTTTTTTAATTTATTTATGCATACAAGCACTGGAGTACAGGCCAGAGGTGCGGGGGAGGGGGGGTGAGAGGATTCACCACAGAGAGCAGGGAGCAGTACAGACAGATCAACTGAAGTACACTGCTGAGAGGAGCAGCGGGCGAGGTAGGAGAGGTCTGCCATGCCATGTGGGTCCCCTCCCTGGCAGGCAACTGGGATAGAACTCGTGCTGCAGTGGCTGCAGTTTGCTTCATAGTGCGTTGTTTAACCTACTGCGCCACCAGGGAGGCCCGAGATAAAGAATTCTTAAGAGAAGTAAAACTGGGCCTCCCTGGTAGCCTAAGGCTTAAGCCTCAGTGCTGTCACCACTTTGACCTAAGTTCGATGCCTGGTTAGGGAGTTGGCCCACATGTGGTACAGCAGACCTCTCCTGTCTCACCCACTGTTCCCCTCAGCAGTGTATTTCTAAATCTTTCTGTTCCACTCCTCTCTCTATCTCTGGTGGATCCCCTCAACCCCTGAATCCCTGGCCTGTATCCCAGTTCTTCTAATAAAAATAAATTTTTAAAAAGGAGAAGCAAAAACATAACTAAACAATGGAAAATGAGTTTGTAGTTTAAGTAACTGAGTAAAATGGCTACTTGCTTTAATAAACTAAGTCCAGCTCTGAATGGAAAGAGTATGAACTTTTAGTTTTCTGTTTTCATTCTTCATTTTTATTTATATATTTTACATCATTGTTCATTTTTGTACAGTGTTTGAGTTCTCCTCCCATGTGTTGTTCCATAAAATTACCACCACCAAGACACCTTTGAACTGTCACCATAGACTCTTGTGCTCTTCCCTCACTTTTTTTAATTTATATATATTTTACACTGTTCATTTTTTTTTTACAATGTTTGCTTTCTTTTCACAGATGTAGTCCCTATAAAATTTCTACCACCAGTTCACCCCTGCACCATCACCATAGTCCCTTGGGCTCCTCCTTCCCTCATTTTGATCCCTCCCTCTGCCCCTCCCCTGCAGAATATCTCTGATTTACAGTTGTGTGTTTATTTTTGTTTTGTTTTGTCATGTTTTTTGTTATATTTTTCCCTAATAAGGCTCCTCCATATTCCTCCTATAAGTGAAATCATGTTATTTTTCTTTTTCCTTCTGATTTCACTGAGCATAATCACTTCTAGCTCCATCCATGTCGCTGCAAATGGCACGAGTTTATCTTTGATTGCTGAATAATATTCCATTGTGCATATATACCACATCTTGATCCAGTCATCTATTTTTGGGCATGTGGGTTGTTTCCAAGTCTTACCTATTATAAATAGTCCTACAATAAACATAGGAGTACAGGTATCCTTTTGAATTAATGTTCTTGTGTCCTTTGGGTAGATTCCTAGTAGCGGAATTGCTAGGTCATATGGTAGCTCCATTTTTATTAGTCTGAGGAACCTCCATACAGCGTTTCATAGTGGTAGGACCAGTTTGCATTCCCATCAGCAGTGTTGAAATGTTCCTCTTTTACCATATCCTCACCAACATTTGTTATTGCTAGTTTTTTTAGTATGTGCCATTATTACTGGTGTAAGGTGGTATCTCATTGTGGTTTTGATTTGCATTTCCCTGATTATGAGGAATGCTGTTGAAATGCACCTGCTGGCCATTTGCATTTCTGCTTTGGAGATGTGTCTTTTAAGTTCTTCTGTCCATTTTTTGACTGGATTGTTTATTTTGTTCTTGCTGAGTTGTTTGAGTTCTTTGTGTATCTTTGTGATCAATCCCTTATCAATTGTATTTAGTGCAAAAATTTTCTTCCAAACAGTAGTGTGTCTCTTTGTTAAGGTTCATGTCTCTTTTGCTGTACAGAAGCTTTTTAGTTTAATGTAATCCCAGCTGTTCATCTTTCCCTTCACTTTCTTTGCTTTGGGGGATGAGTCTAGTATATTTGTCTCTCATTTGTCTTGTGATCTGTCCATTGGTGAGAGTGGGATGTTGACGTCTCCTACTACATATTATATTTTCTCTAAAGTCTGTCTTCAGAGCTCATAATAATTGTATTATATATTTTGGTGCTCCTTCACTTGGTGAGTAAACACTGATGAGTGTTATATATATATTTGTGATGTACTGTCCATTTGATCATAATGTACTGACCATCTTTGTCTTTTTTTACCTTTTTTAGTTTGAAGTCTATTTCATCTGACATAAGTATAACTGTTTCTGCCTTCTTTTTTGGTCCATTTGTTTGTAGTATTGTTTCCCAACCTTTTACTTTCAATCTGCGTTTATCTTTTGTAGTTAAATGTTTGTTGTTGACAGCAAAGGGTTGGATTTCTTTTTTTAAAGATTTATTTATTTATGGATACAAGAGCTGGGTTATAGGCCAGAGTCATGGGAGGTGAAAGGATCCACCAGAGACAGAGCGGGGAGCAGAACAGGCAGACTGACTGAAACACACTGCTGAAGGGAGCAGTGGGCGAGGCAAGAGAGGTCTGCTATGCCATGTAGGCCCCCTCCCCAGCCGGCGGCAGGGATGGAACTTGCGCTGCACTGGCTGCGGTCCACTTCACAGTGCGCTGCTTAACCCACTGGGCCACCAGGGAGGCCCTGGATTTTATTTTTTTAATCCAGTCTACTAGCCTGTGTCTTTTTATTGATGAGTTTAGGCCATTTACATTTAGAGTTAATATTGATACATTGGCATCAGTATTTGCGCCATTTTGTCTTTTTGGGATTTTATTCCTTACCTTATTCTGTTCTTATTCATTCCTCTGCTGGTTTTGGCTTTAGGACTTCTTATAATATTTTTTGATGTGGTGGTTTAGTTGTAATGAATTTGTGGAATTTCTGTTTGTCTGAGAAAGTCCTTAATTTTTCTTCATAGAGGAAAGAAAGCTTTGCAGTTAAAGTATTCTTGATGACATTTGTCTCTTCTTGCCCATAGTGTTTCTTCCGAGAAGTCTGACATTAGCCTGGTTAATTTTCTTTTATAGGTTATCTGTTTCTGCCCCTTTGTCAGCTTCATTATTTTTTCCTTGTCTTAGAGTCTTGAGAGCTTTACTATTATGTGTCTTGCTGTAGTTTTCCTGTCATCATGGTAATTTGATGTTTTTTTGTACTTCTTGTGTGTCTATTTTCATCTCCTTCTTCATACTTGGAAAGTTCTCTTCTATTATGTCCTTGAACAGTTTCTCAATTCCTTGATCTCTCCCCTCACATTCTAGGATTCCTATAACCCTGTATTTCCTTTCCTCATGATATCAGATCGTTCTCGAAGTGTTTCTTCATTCTTTTTCCTTCATATTTCTTTTTCCTTTTCTTTTTGAATCTTTTTATTTCTGTATTTTAGAGAGTACTGGTTTGTTCTTCCATTTAATCAATTCTGTTTTCATTCCTTTTTTCAGAGTTCTTTAGCTTCTCCATTAATCTTTTAATCTCCTGTATTTCTTTCACTTCCCTCTTTGGGGACTCAATTTCATTCTTTTGATTTATAATTATTTTTTTCATATCATTTGTTTCCTTTTCATCTTTTTTCAGTTTTTTAAGCATGGCAATTTTAAATTCTCTATCTTGCAGGCAAAGTTCTTCCATGTAACTGTTCCATGTTGAGTTCTGGTTGTTGATTTTCTTTTTGTGGTGTGACCTTCCCCTGAGGGCTTGCTTGGCTATTTTTATTTTTCCTTCTCCCTATTGTTTGTTTTCTAATTTTTTTCTATGCATTAGGTCACTGTGCTACTGATATTGGTGGCATCTCTCTGGAGTGTTCCTTCTGGGATGTTGGGAACCGGTGGCCAGACCAACTCCAGTTTTGGAGTTAGGCCAAAACTCCACAAGGGTAGTGATGCTGTGGGTATGCTGGTGGGTGCTATCTCTGAAGACTCCTCCCTCTGTATTCACTCAATTCCACAAGGAGATCTTGGGATCCCTGTCTTCCAACAGTAGTGCAGGGGCTGTGTTTTCCTGGTGCCTATAGTCTACATTGATGGTGGATTCTGCACCCAGTTCAACTTGGTTCCTAAGCTCTAGTGGGCACTGGAGGTCTACAGCAGTTATGTTCCATGCTTCCCTACTGACCTCTCTCAGATACAGAAGGTGATTGTGGGGGTTTCTGTCTTCCCCTCAGTGGTGCAGGGGCTGTGCTTTCCTAGTGTGTTGCCCAGAGTTCAATTCAGTTCCAAAGCTCAGGTGGGCACCAGAGGCTTGCAGCTGCTTTGCTCCATGAGCATGTCCCTACTGACCCCAGTTTTGAGGCCCTCTCTCTCTCTCAGATCTAGAGGGTAATTGGAGGGGTCCCTGACTTCCCCCAATGGTCCAGGGGCTGCGCTCTCCTGGTGTAGTACCCATAGTTCACTTTTCAGCATGAACTTTTAAAGGAACAGGTAGACACGACTTATGTGAAATACTATAAAAAGAAGAGTCCTTTAATATAAATAACAATTATCTCTCAAATAAAATATTTAGTGAATACACAAAACAATTTCAAAAGGCAGATGACTCCCAATATATTTAACAGATCAGTATTACTTTAAATAAGTTACTGACAAGAATAAATCACTTACCTAGATTCCAAACCACTAGGAAGCTCAAATAACTTTTTTATTTACAGAGTACTAACTGACTTCATAATAAAAGCTTCAGTCTTCAGAATTATTGAAAATTAAACCAGTAACATTAGCCTTTCTGCTAGGTGTACCTTTGTATGTACTAATACTAAAGAAATCTGGCAACTAAAATACCATAGTTTAGACAATTAACTTAAATATTCAATTTACCCAATCATCTGATTACTCAAGCATTCTAAAAGTGAACAGGATTAAACAAAATACTAATTAGCAGCTTTGGTAAAAAGCTTTTTTAGGTCAAACAAAAAACATCCCCACTAATGATCAGAGAGCAACTCTACCCTCAGAGATGTGTGGGAAGGGAATAAATTTGAGGACCTTTATATAGGATACAAAATATAAACCGTGTACTTCACACAAATGTTAGAAGGTAGAGTCAGCACTCAAACACCCAGGATGGCCAGACTCTAAGGTCATGGCGTTTCCCACAATGCCAAGTATGTTATCATACCTTGTGACAAAGTCCTACTCCTAGGATCTTCAGTATCTAAATCTGTCTCCCCTGAGTCCGGTTACAGGAGCACTGGGTATATAAAGCTCTCCCTAAGTACATAGTTCATCATGCAGGAATTTAACCAAAGGTCAATAAAACATATTGTAGATTTTAACTTTTATTAAAGAATAAACTCATTTTTAAGTGATTTTATAAACTCAAATTAAGTACAATAGGCTTTAAACATGCCTCAAGGAAGATTGGGAGAACATTATTTTGTTGGAATTTATTATTACTTTCTGGAACTATCATCCAAAAAAATTTTTTACACTTAATATCACCATGACATCTAAGACTAGATTGTCAATATAATTCCAAAATACAATTATGCATTAGATTAATTGTTAAAATATAGGCCTATTTACCTGAAAAATACATAGATATGTCTGCATAAAACTACTTCAATAAGACAAATGTCTACTACAAAGCTATATATGGTCAATTAGATCAGAGAAAAACATACCATTTTCTAAGATACACTATATTTTACATCAGGGAGAAAAATTTCTAAGGCTTTAATCTTAATTTTTTCTTAAGGCAAACAGTTGAACATGTAATATACTTCTTTGAGTGACTCAGTCACTTTATCTGGTACCCAGTATAAGATACCTAGTAAAAAAGGTTTTCTAAGGGCCCAACCTTGTGGTGCAGTTGGTTAAGCAATGCACTAAGAAGCAAACCACAACCAATGCAGCATGAGTTCGATCCCTGCCTCCAACCAGGGAGGTGAACCACATAGTGTGGCAGACCTCTCCTGCCATGCCCACCACTCCACTCAGCAGTGTGTTTCAGTCAAATCTGCCTGTTCAGTTCCCCACTCTGTCTCTGGTGGATCCTCTCACCCCCCGCACTTCTGGTCTGTACCCAGTTCTTGTATGAATAAAAAAATAAATCTTTAAAACAAAAAAAGGGGGGGGGGATTTCTAAGAGATTACCAAATTAACTGTTATTACCATTTTAAAAACTTACCAGAGCATTTTCTTTTATCTGCAGGTTTTCCAAAGCCACATTACCTTTAAAAAATGAAAAATACAAAGTTAATCTACCAAGTATTATAATCTGTCATGACACAATACCAAAACACTATGATCTGTGCTAAGTGCTGAGAAGACACTGATGAGCAAAACAGATTTCAAGAATTTAAGAAGTTATTGGCACAAGAGTTGCTATATTTAGAAAAGAGTTATAGCTGTAGCTTACTTTAGGTTAGTTCAATGAAAATAAAATATTTAAATGGCCAACATTTAAACAGACAATGACAAAGAATTCCAAGACTTTTAGTATAAAGACTGAGGAAACTTAAAACCCCAAGAAAGTACCCAACATTTTAAATGCTTAAGCCAAAACCTAAAAAGAAGGACATACAGAGATGACTACTAGGCCAAATCAATTATCCAGGAACCCAGAATATTCCTTAATTATGTTGTCAATCAACAATGTCTTCAGCAATAACATGTTAATCTTTTAAAACTCTACACTTTCTACCTTTCCAATGATTATCATTTGTTGTTCTAATATTCTTTAATTAATAGTTTTTATAAATCTCTATTCAGGTGTTGTTAGAAAAACCAAAGCCAAAAAAATACTCTTTCAAGACTCAAATTTTAAACTGTACCTACACTATTGATACACCATTGATACTGAACACAAAAAAGTATTCTTGCTTACACAAAAAACCAAAGTTTTAGTTCAGCTCACTTAAATTCTCTAAAAGTTAATAAAACTGTAGTTTCAACATTAAATGCAAGCATATTATTAGTCACTCATGACACACTTGTTTTTTTAAAAAATACTATGGTTCTTATACTATCCATGAACATTTTTCAGTAAAGTAACTTTTCTTAGTACTATTTTGAAGTAAATTTAAAAGCACATTTAATATTATCATACCACTTTTAGATATATGCTGTTCTCCAGACCTCGGATTTATTCAAACAAATATATATTAAGTACCTGCAATGAATTGGGTGCTGGAAAGAAAAATGGTGACTAAAACATCACTGCTTCTGAGAAGCTCACAGTCTAGCAGTTTCTAAAATATTGGAAATATTCTAATGACATTTCAACAGAAGCATACACAGAATGCAAAGAAGGAACCACCTAGCTCTGCTTAGGCAAATCAAGAACTTCATTTGAAAGTTTAAGCCAGAAGGTTGTAGAACTATTTACTGGGTGGATAAGAAAAGAAGGTAAACTAATGCAAGAGTAAGAGACAATTTAGGAGCCACAAATGGTTTGATGTAGCTGAAGGGTATAAGAAAAGAAAGGAGTTAAGGTCAGAAATGTTGGCAGGGGCAAAATTAATAGTTTTTTAGGATAAAGAAGGTCAGACCAGTCATAACAGAGATGAAATATGTGTAACAGGAATAATAGGAGAAAAGTTGTATTTTAGAACCATTACTCTATTAGTTTAAGGAAAAACCATGGATCTATTCAACAATTTAGTTACAATGATGTTGTGATATTAGTTATGGTAGCAGATAGCATGGACAGATGGGTGGAAGGGAAGGAAAAAGGTCCAACCTAAAGAACTAAGTATCCAGGAAGAAGCATAAATTGCATTATATTCATAATATATAAAGATTAAAAAGTACCCAGATGGACACAATTTAGAAATTATACACACATATTAAAAAAAAAAAAAAAAAAAACTTGTGGGGCCTCACTGGTGGCGCAGTGGGTCAAGCAACACACTATGAAGCAAATCGCAGTCACTGCAGCACGAGTTCAATCCCTGCTGCCAGCCAGGGAGGGGACCCACATGGTGCAGCGAACCTCTCCTGCTGTGCCCGCTGCTCCCCTCAGCAGTATACTTCAGTTGATCTGCCTGTTCTGCTCCCTGCTCTCTGTGGTGAATCCTCTCAACCCCCCACATCTCTGGCCTGGACCCCAGTGCTTGTATGAATAAATAAATAAATCTTTAAAAAAAAAACTTGTAAGATTAAATACCATAAAGAGCACAGTGATTATTTCCATATAGAAAGGCTTATTTTCCACATATATATACATTTTTTTAATTTTGTAAAATAAATTGTTGAAAACTGGAATACAGAAAAGGATCCAAACAAATGGAAAGAAAACCCTACAGCATTATAATAGGAAAGAGAAACAGTACGCAGTTCAACAGCTTCTACTATACACGGGATAGAAATTAAAATCTGAACTAAGTCATAATAACTTCAGGGTTGAAGAGATGGAGTCAAAGTTATTTTGGAGGTAGAAGTGACAAATGTTATCACTGACAAAAATGTAAGGGTAATACAGTAATTATGGAAAATTGACAAGTTAGGCAACTGGAAAAATCCTTAAGAATGTGTAAAAAATTATATGAAATTTCTACTATTCAGAGCCTAGCACACAAATGCATACTTCCTCTCTGAAAAAGGTGAATGTTATCTAACCAACAGTTAAATATAACACGGAAATAGGATGACAGAGTATAAATTATTTGCACTGAAGGAGGAGCCACTAGTCAACACAAAGAAAAAGGAAGTAATAGCATATTTTAGCTTAACACTAGAGTAAAAATACATTCATTCATTCATTCACTCAGCTAGTACATGAATACCTTATCTAGGTAAGGCACTGTGCTAACAGGTATACTTATATTAAACCTCATGCTTTTCTGACAAAAATATATGCAAGAGTCGCACTGTTTATCCTATGACTACTAGAGATTCTGCTCAAATAAAAATAATTTATAAGACTAAGCAGACCTACTCCTACAAATCAACCATTTTATATTTAACTGAATACTGAGGGAAAAGTTAAGATTTAGTTCTCCTTGTCTACTTCAATATAACAGTAATTCCTAATACATTCCAACAACTTTACTGCTAGAGCCTAACCCCCTAGGCTAACAACTCATAGAGGCTATAGGAAGTTCCTAAAAAACCTAAAAGAAGGTAAATATGTATAGATATGTATGTCTAATCTAAAAAAAAAAAGAAAAGAAAATAATGACTAATGATTGGAGATAAACAAACTTGGCTCTCCTAACAAGAAAGGCCCTAAAGTCAACAACACAAACTATCTCTAATCCCATGAAGTTCCAAAGACACCAAGGTAACATACAAGTAAAGTAGTTCTAATAAGTGATATCGATATTCTTCTGTGGTGACAAACAGGCCAAAAGGACGAAAGTAAGCACTAAGTGTGTTCTGTGCTTTCAAAAAAGAAGACTTATGATTTTTGACCCTATGTAACATTTAGTAGAAACATTTTAGATGAGCATACATAGCTAGAGAATCATATATAAAGTTTCAAAGCCAGTTTTGACAAATATTTAAAGACGTATATCAAAAAGGTAAATTTTGGATCAAAATTTAGTATTTACTAATGAATCAGAAGATAGAAATGAAAGCAAATCCCTTACATTAGTAAATGACACCAATGTAAGCAGAGTTGGAGTCATCTCAAAAATAAATGAATAGATAAAATAAGTGGTTGCTAGATATAGAAAACAAAATTAGTATACTTATAAATAAAAAGCAAATGGTACTGGCAAAGTATGGAACAAGCTACCTAAGTCCAACAATAGTTTTAAAAATAAATATAAAGAAATATAGTGCTGATGTTAAATCCCCCCAGTCACAAATACTACCTGAACTTTCAGGTCGCTTAACTAAACCTTTCTTATGGCACTTAAAACTGAACTGTATAAATCCCCAAATTGATTATAAACTCCTTAATGTTTCTCCTGATAACAGATGCTCAATAAATACTGACATAATTGATTTAGAATACGCAGTATAATGAGGTAGAAACAACTATAATAAGTTGTAAAATACAAACCTTTGTATTTTAGAAAATACTCTCAGATCTATTACACTACTGGATCTTCACTGTCTCCTAGTGAAGACAGGACATAAATATCAAGCAAAAGAAACTGAGGCTTACCAACGCTAAATGAATGGTCTACAAATACTGTGTCAACCAGGTAAATGCTAAAGCCAGGGCTCAAATTATCAGATATTTAATGCCATGTGCAGAACATCACACTATCTCCCTAAAAGCAGAGCAGAATGGGCAGAGAATGTCAATTCAGAAAATAATTCTATCACTGGGAGAGAGGGGGAGGCAATAGAATTACTCTGCCCTTAAGTCTATGTATTGAAGGATCCACTTTTAGTTCTTGTGCTTAAAAAAGGGTGAATTCCAAAAACAAAAGTAACTAAAATCAGTACAACTAACAAAGATATAACCAGAAAGGTAGGATACAGTCAAGGTTTGTTAGGGGGATTATCAGGAGACAGAACAGTTCCAAAGAGGAAAACATATGAGAAAGGGCATTGGAAATGGTTGTTTTAGTACTTTGTAAAAAATCACAAAAAAACAGCAATTCACAAGTTATCATTCAGAACAATTAAGAACCATAAAGTCTTTCTACATAATCCCCTTTGAACATAAATGAACTGAAGACTAAAGAGATTAGGTGGTTAATCCAAAGCTATATCATTAATTTACAGCAGTGCTAAGAATAGAATATGTCTCCTGACTCCCTAGTCAATGCTCTTAACATAAAAGAGCGATTAACCCAAAACTAATTAAAAATGAAAAACCAACAACACAAATGTGATGCTGTAACACATAAAACTAGCTTTGCATATTGTAAAGTAGTGGAAGAATAATATATAATGTTATGTACTTTTAAAATTTCCTTTGTATACCTGTAACAGTCATTATTTAAAATTATATAAAAATATTTAGCTATGTTCATTCTCCAAGGAAGTAGACCAAAGTAAATGACTGAACAGTTTTTAGAGCATAAATCAAATTATTTTAATTACTAACATTTTAGTAAGTACTACAGAAAATATTGTAGATTCAATTCATTTCAATTGAATCTAAGTATCCAACCTAAATTAACTAACCAAGGTCTTTCTGAACAGGAGTTCACAGTGACTTTGTTTTGGGAGGGGAAGAGACTGAGAGGAAACAATTGACTTTTTTTCCACTTCCCTATTAAAACAGAAGTCTTGGCAGAGAAAGATGGAAAGCTGCCATGGTACCTATGAACTTTCTCCCTTTCAAGTACACTTCAGGGATCTCATTAAATAGAGGGTAGTGTGGCATAGCTTCCTAGGAGAATGGTTACCAACATAACAATTTCTAGTTCTATTTCTGGGAAAGGGGGTGAATTTTTTAATTTATGATGCTATCAAAATATGTGGGAAAGTGTTTTCAATTCAAATTAAAAGCACTGCTTTACTAAGTGAGCCTAAATACATTACATTAAAATGAACTTTATTTTACATGCAAGTTGATGAGAAATGTAGCCTTCACAACACCAAGTGTTGACAGGAGCAAATGTCTAAAAAAATCCTCTATGTGTATAAAGATACCTATATAGGGCTGGCTATGCTTTATCTGGCAAATTAAAAAGAACAAAGAGGCCTGCTGTTTCTTGCCTTCCTAAGCTGTCTTACAGCTAACCATTAACATAATCTAATGTATTATATTTGGAATAGCAAATATCAGCATGAGGCTGGAACATCTTGTCATATTTCATGACTGGTTCTTTGTTCACCAGGCCTAAGTGAAAAAGAAAAGATACATTATTTGACTACCGCTTCTCACCATGAAAGGTACGTTGCACTGGCTTTATTCAAAACATAGATAATAAAAGTCAAAAGAGATGACCATGTCTACCCCTGTCATTTACAGATAAGAAACTAGTGGTCACTAGTCAGTGACTTGCCAAAGGCCATACAACTAGGCAGAATAGGAGATGGAACTAAAGCCCAGGTTTCCTCCTTCCTGCTGCTACTCTGTTCCCACAATATCTAGCAGCTGATCCAGATGTGGCAGAGTGAGTTGAAGGACAGTATTTAGTATAGGCTCAGACTGGTTTACAGTTTTAGCCTCTGAGCACCCCACCTAGCTCCTACTCTTTCCTGGGCAAGTAGCCAGCCCTTACATCCAGATACCATGTATATTCTACCTGTAAAATAGAAGAGTGAGCAGCAGAATTCTGAATGGAGGATGTTCCTGCTAATTTTATACAGTAAATCACTTTGAAAAGTGAAACTGACAAAGGCTCTACATTGTAACAATAAGACATAAATCCAGTGGCAAAACCATTTTCAAGTATGCGTTACTCTTAAAACAATAATATCCTGGACACACCTCAAATAGCTAAGGGCTGTGTGTTCTATTTCTGGATACCATATTGTAGGGAACAAAACCCTAGGTAAATCTTCGTACTTGTATAGGCAACAACATGCCCACAAAGTACTTTTCTGAATCTATGAAAACCTGACAAACTAGCTGGTAGGCAATAGAACTACAGTGAGTGTAACTTCAAATGCAAATAGTTTTTTTTTCTAGTAATAAATTTGTTTGAAAAATAAATGTTTAGACATGTGGTATTAGCTCTACACAAAATTATCTCGGTATTCAACATGAGAACGCTAAAGTTTGAAGAATAGAAGAAACATATTTAAGAAAAAGCAGGCTGTTTTCCATCACTTGGGTTTATCATACCTATTACTATTAATTAACAATTTAACTTAGTTACAAAGGATTTTTATTTACCTCACAGTGTTATTTCTCCATTTTACAGATAAGGAAACTAAAGCTTAAAAAAGTTAAAAATCTCTCCCCTAAGTCCCAAAGCTAATAAATAAAGCAGGCCTCATTTTTCTATAATAGCAAGAGCTTTCAGCTTCACTTTTAAAGTTAATAGAGACTGCCTGGCATTTAAAAAAAAAAAAACAATCAGAAAATGGAAGGTTTCTTTTTTTACTTCTCAAATTCAAAGGCAATATTAATAGTACACTTCCTGATTCTAGACATTGCACTAACATACCCCTTTCTCATTCTACATTTTGCTTCTTGTATATTTCACTGTGAATACATACAGAAGTATGAAGATATGCACAGCACAACCATTTTCAAATTATGATTAACATATTTTGATTCTTAAACCTACTTCCTGATATCATGCAAAGAATATGTATTTTTTACTGATATAAGACCTTTTAGTCACTTTTAAGACATGTTTTTCTCTTAAGCTATAAATTTCACGAGGCACACATGTCTGTGTTTGTTCCTTGCTACAACTTATTTAGCACTCAGAAGCACTTATTTAGCAGGAAACAATCTCAGTATTTTCCTTAGAGTAGGATTTTTTTCACAAACATTTTGGGCTGGATAATTCTTTGTTAGAGAGCTATCCCATGCACTGTACTGTTGCAGTAGTTCCAGGGGCCACTACATACCAATAAACAGCACACCTCTACCCCTCAATATGACATCCAAAAAGCATCTGGGACACTGACAAATATCTCCTACAGAGGAAAATCATCCCCAGTTGAAAACCACTGCCTTAGACTAGTCAAATAGTTGAGTAATTAAGTTTATCAATTATTCCCAAATTATAAGATCAACTGTGTAAATTTTTTACAGGTTGAATTCTTTCCTTTCTCAAGATGTGGAATTTTAATACATAAAAAATGAAAAAGTCAAAACTCTAAGATACAGAAACCTTAGCTTGAAAACCTTAAACAGTTTTCAAGTAAGATTATATAAAATACTCTTTATAAATATAAGCTATTTTATTAAATAAACTGAATTTAAACTTGTTTGCCATCAAAAGTTCAAGATAAATTTCTTCAGGAATATTTTCAAAAAATAGGAATAAACAACTCACATATTTTCCCATTCTATGTAATAGGGGAATTAATATATTGAGCAATAGGGGCCTCCCTGGTGGCGCAGTAGGTTAAGCAACGCACTATGAAGCAAACCGCAGCCACTGCAGCACAAGTTCGATCCCTGCCGCCGGCCAGGGAGGGGACCCACATGGCACAGCAGACCTCTCCTGCTGTGCCCGCTGCTCCCCTCAGCGGTGTACTTCCATTGATCTGCCTGTTCTGCCCTGTTCTCTGTGGTGAATCCTCTCACCCCCCCCCCACACCTCTGTCCTGTACCCCAGTGCTTGTATGCATAAATAAATAAATCTTTAAAAAAATATATATATATATATATTGAGCAATAAGTGTAAAGCTCATGACTTCTGGTTCCCTTTACAACCACAAAAATGAAAGGCAGCAAAACTTTCATTTTTGAAAGTTTGAAGCAGAGATATAAGTTGATAAAGCCAAGGGATTCCCTGATTGGACTTCCACTAGATTAAAATTTCTAAAAGAAATTTTGTTCAAGCCTATTATAAAGTTGACATTGGCAATCACAAAAATACCTTATACATTTAAAAAAAAAAAGTAAAAGAAAGTGAGTGAAAGGAAAACCTCCTTCCCTGTACTTCACCAAAAATAGGGGGCAAATGACATAAAATTATGGCATTTTACTTTCAAATATGAAAAGGTTCAAAATCCTCAGGCAGTGTATTTCACAATTTCACAGTAAAAACATTTGCAATTAGGATCAGAGTACTGGTGCTGGATCGACCTTTAGTTGTACCTAGTCCAGCTCCTAATTTTTTTTTCCCAAGCTCCTAACTTTAACAAGAATAAAGTAAGGTTTGGTAGGGAAGGAATCATCAAAATGCATCCATAAACTTTACTTCTTTAAAAAAAAAAACACCTCTGATTTAAACAGGACACAATAATTTGAATGATTTTGAGTCGTGATTACACAGGCATATTACCTGCCATGATTCTTTTCCATTAAGTTTAAATTAAGATGAAGAAATTATGGTACAGATAATGGTAAGATAAATGGTACAGATTATGGTAAGATAAATGGCTTGTCCAATCAACCATCTATAGCCCAGGTCACCTAAATGCTAGCCCTGTGCCTTTCAGACTTCAAATACTGCTTACAAACTAAAAGGAATAACAGTATATTGTAGTGGAAGTATTTTGAAGAAACACTTGACCCCTGCAGAAGGCACTAAACATTTCCTTCTTTATTCTCTTTCTTTTATTCTCTTACTTCAATGTGGGGTGAGGACATGGGTAAACAAAGTATGTATTACAGGGCAATGCACAATGAACCAAATTACCATAACCTATTAAAAGCAGGCTCCTCCACAATTTAGGGCCATATTCCCAGTTCTGTAACACTGTCTAACATAAACACTTAGTCCACATTTATAATTATAAATTTTAGCAGTCAGATTTTATTTTTGAAACATAAAAAGAAATGGGAAATGAATTTTAACTTTGCATTTTAATCCAATATTCAAATACCACTTCAACATAAAATCGATATAAAAATTATTCAGTTATTACACTTTTTCCTACTATCTTCAAAACTCAGTCTGCATTTCATCTCAATTCGAGTTAACTACACTACAAGTGTTCAATAGCCACAATGACTAGAGGCTATCCTATGGGGCAGTGGAGGTCTACAACTATTTGCTAAAAGAATTAAAACTAAAACAATGTAACCTCAATTTAAATAAAAAAGAAGCTCCATCCATTTGGGTGGTTCTTTGAATTTCCCTCCAAAAATGACAATATTTTCCAAGTCTTTTGTAAAATAAGTATCCACAATGACCCAAGAGCTTAACAAGCAATCAGTGCAAACATAGTAATAATAATCTTTTTGAAGAATGTGAAGTATACCATTTAATGTCTACTTTTATACAATCTCTAGGATAGTAAAATTGGCATAAATTCGACTTGCAACCAAGCAGGTACCTAATTATGAGTCGATGCTGTCATGGCTTGAATTTCTTTCTCTTGCTCCAAAACAAAACTGAAAGTCTCCTTATTGAGGGGAAAGTAAATATTAAGGGAAGAAATCACTTTTTCAGAAGTTGAAAGTATTAAGAGTAAAAACTTCGACCTGACAGGCCTTTCATAATCATCTTCCCCTGCAGCGCCCTCACCCAACCCCCGTAGCCAGCTATGATATGCCAAAGAGGATAACTGCGAGCCCCAATTTCGTTTTTCTTTTCCTCCTTGCCACTTTATTTGATAGTGTGCGAGCACGCATTGATCTTTACTTCAAGCAGAGCGAGAGCAGAAGGGCTTTTGGGGGGTTTGTTTTGATGTTGTGGAGCCAAAGGGTGACGCTAAGAGAAGAGAGGACCCCAAGGTGGGCAGCGCGGGGCAGGACAGGGGATTTGACCTCATGGACCGGAAGGCAGCAACTCAGGCAGCGTCGGGGCGAGCCTGCGGCATCTCCCCACCAAGGGCCGCCACCCCGGGCCCAAGAGGCGGCGGAGGCGGGTACGGCCCGGCCAGCGCCCCACACCTGCCACCCAGGGAGGGGGCCCACCAGGCGCCCGCCCCGGAGGCGGAGTTTCGGGAGGCAAAGGAAGCAGGGCCCGGCTGGAGCCGGGGCGGGAAGAGCCGGCGACGCGGGCCCCTCAGCCCGCGCCCGCAGCCCTCCGGCCGCGCCCTCTCGCTTACCGCCCCAGATCCCCAGCTTGAGCTGGGACTTGTTCAGGTTCTCCACATAGTCCCCGAGGAAGCGGTTCAGCAGGTCCGCGACCACCGACTCGAGCACCATGGTGGGGCCGAGGCAGTGGGAGAAGGAGGAGCCGGAACCACCGGGCGCAGCTGAGGGCGGCGACCCGCGCCGCGAATGACAGCCCCCCGGGCGCCGGCCCGCCCCCGCGCCGCGCGCGTGACCCGGCCTGTGCGCAGGCGCGCCGCCGCCGCCGGGGGCCCGGAGGTGCGCGCTCCGCGCCGCCGCCGCGCGGGCATGTGCCTGCACTGCTCTCGTGCCTCCGCTGCGGTGCTTCCGCGGCCCGCTGGTGAGAAGATGAGCATTAAGGGAAAAGGGAAGGCAGGAGTTAGAGCGCAGGGACACCTCAGCAACCGCTCGGGCCTGCAGACCTCGGTGGACTGGGCGAAAGCAACTCCGGGGCGCCGGATCCCGCGCCCACCCGACGGGAGGCAGGCACTTTCTGGGCTTCGAGTCCAACCTGAGCGCCTCCTAAGCAGACACCCTTCACCTGTGTGTCGGGTGAAGCGTAAGAGACCCCCCGCACCCTTGTTCTGCATTATTTCAGCTCCGCCAGGGGCCAGTTGAGTATTAACACATTCTTTAATAATTGAAAAGTGAGTGGAGGGAAAATAGAACCTCATCAAAAGATGGCAGGTAGAACGGGAACTGAATATGTATTTATTTTGTTGTGAACCCAGTTTTTTTTTCTCTCCTCTGCTTGACTTGCTTAATTAACTGAGAAGTACTTTAACACGGAAATAACGTATAATGCAAGGACGCTGTCTTAGTGGAATTTAACCATCTATTGACAAGCCAGTTCTCTTTAGAGAACTGAACATTTTTTTCTAAACTATATTTCAAAAAGCAGTGAAGTGTGGTAAGTAAAAAATAAAAGTGAAAACGCTGAGATTATGTGCATATGCGTTTTTTGGAATGCTTTCTTACAGGTACCATCTGGAAAAAGTATGCATGAGTTGCTTTTAAACAACTGCTATGGACTGAATGTTTGTGACATCCACCCCCCCCAATCCCACCCCCGCACTACAGTGTTGAAATCCTAATCCCCAACATGGTGGTATTGTGAGCATTCATGAAAGAGATTGGCACACTTGTAGAAGAGACCACATGGTCCTGCTTCCTTACTACTCTGCCTTGTGGGTATGTAGCAAGACAGCCATTTATGAGCTGTTAAGGGGTTCCTTATCAGACACTGCATCTTCTTGCACTTTGATCTTTGACTTCCCAGGCTGCACAGCTGTGAGAAATAAATCTGTGCTTTTTTTTTTTTGGAGTTTTTTTTTCTTCATTAACATTTTTTTATTTATGTATATTTGACATCCATTGTAATCCCGATGTAGTCCCCATCACCATATCACCAGTGCACCATCACCTCAGTCCCCTGTGCTCCTGTCTGTCCTCAACCTTCCCCCTCTTCCCTCCCCACCAAGTGTCCCCAATTTGTCTTTTCATTTTTGGTTTTGTGTCTTTATTGTTATTATTTTTATTATTGGTCTTATTCCTTTCCTTGATCCTTATTTGGTTCCTTTATATTCCTCCTAGGGGAGGAACCATTTGGTATTTTGCTTTTGCCTTCTGACTTACTTCGCTGAGCATAATCCCTTCCAGTTCCATCCATGTTCCTCTGAATGTGTCTAGTTTTTCATTTCTGTATATGTATTTGTGTATATGTCCCACAGCTTCCCGATCCACTCATCTGTTTTTGGGCATTTAGGTTGTTTCCAGGTCTTACCTATTGTAAAGAGTGCTGCTATAAACATA
>JAGFMF010012131.1:541192-590986 GCA_019455555.1 Galemys pyrenaicus | reverse complement strand
GGGGGGGGGGCCCCCCCCCCCCCCCCCCCCCCCCGCGGCCAGCAGCAGGGATCGAACTCGTGCTGTAGTGGCTGCGATTTGCTTCGTAGTGCGGCGCCACCAGGGGAGGCCCCTCGTGGAATTCTTTTTCTTCTTCATTTAAAATTAGAAACAGGCAAACTCCATAAAGCATGTCCACAATAGCCCAGATGACTGGCCAACAGTTTTCATCCTGAGAGACCAGAAGGGAGGGAAAAATGGGGGTGGGGGAAGGGAGAAACCTGGAGAGGAAAACAAAACAGATGGTGATGTTTACCCCTTCACTCACCTTTGCATATGTGAGAAATGCTTGCGAAATTTCTAGGAACTGGGCGTTGCCAGAAGGAAAAAATTATATAAAAGCTAATGACTAGCAAAAGCAGCATCAATACACCTGGGCAGTCAGGCTGGAAATAGAAAACCCAGCTTATCACACACTTACAAGCCTGTCACTTGTGGTAATCGGAGCTTTGCAGAGAGGGGCTTTTCAGAACCCAGTTCCTGTGACTCTTTGTTAGCAGTCTCTTGATTAGATTAATTATGAGCTGCTATTTCTTGAAAAGTAGGGGTAAAGATGTAAGGCAAGAGCGGGGGAAGGCATCTGGTTAGGAATGATGAGTGTTAAACAGACCAAGGAAGGCTGAGATTACAAGTCAGGGGAGATAGATGGTCTTCTTGATGTGTGTCCCCTGAGCCCAGTGCAGGAAGGGTGTGTGGGGGTGGTGTATAGAAGGAGGATGGCCAAAGTGGTGGTCTCCAAATGGATTTGCAAGCTGCTGAAACTTTTCAAACAGAACCATATGCGGAAGCCTAATTTTAAAGAAGTTGCTCTGGTTGATGAAGAGAGGGTGGCCCTGGAAACCCATTCATTTGTTCATTCATTCATTCACACATTGATTCAACTAATCTTTGTTGCAAACCCATTATGCATCAGAAAGTGAATAAAATAGACAAGTATCCCTGCCCTTGGGGAATCATGTGTTACACTGGAATGTTACATGTAGCAGAAAAATGAAAAAGGAACCAGAGGGAGGGGATCCAGGGTGCCCCTGTTGGTGCAGGGGAAGCTGTGCTACGGAAGGGAGCAGCAAAGGCCTCATGTGACAGCTAGGTTTATGTGAAGACTTGAAAAGAGAGTGAGGACACCACTAAGCAAGAGGAGGAAGCACCGCAGGCAGAGAGCTGTCTGTGCACTACTCTCTTCTACTTTGTGAAAAAGTACCTGCTTGTGGAGGAGCAGTGCAGATGGCAGGGTGGCAGCTGTGCCTTGGTGTGGAGGGGATTGGAGAGGTAACGGGGTTAGATTGTGCAAGACCTTGAGTCTTGCTAGGAATTTGGCTATTGAGCTGGGTTTTGAGCCAAGATGTAGCCTGATATGGCTTGTTTCAACAGACTTACTCTTGACCTTCAGTGAGTAGAGACTTGATGGCCATGGGGGTGGAAGCAGAGAACAGTTAGGAGGCCTGATTCAGGCCAGAAATTAGGTGACTCAGACAGGAGCAATGGAGGTAGCGAGCCCCATGTCTAGAGTCTAGACAGAGTTTCAAGGCTCCACCCCTCAAACTTCTACTCACGCCCACAACTGCTATTGGGGCACCTCCTAGAGTTCACCTGACTTCTAGAAGTACAGTTTGCAAACCCATGGTTGTTCTGGCCTGTAAGTCTCTCTCCTCCTTAGATGGCTGTGGTTGCTGTCTCCACTGTTGCTAAAAAATTAATGTTCAGGAGCTGCTTAGGGGATGGTACCACCTACTGGACCTAATTTTTTTTTCCAGACCAAATATTTAAATTTTGGATGATGAGAAATATTTTGGTTTATAAGTCATCGCCAGCATCTATCCCAAGCCCACCTACACACCAGCCACTGTGGCTTCAAGGAAAGGCTGTGGGGCCTCATTACAGGAAGTAAATCCAATGAGGTCTCATAAGTACAGTGGTTTCAGGGTGCATGTTCCACCCTCTTCCTCCTTATGATGACAGAAAGGGAGCACCATCAAGGCCCAGGTCCCCCCACAGACTGCTTCTGTGCTTTCTGCACTATCATATTCTTAAGACCTCCATGTACTAAGATCTCAAAGGAAACAGGCTTTGTTAGTTTAAGTCCATGCCAATAACGCCACATAAAAAGCAGTATTATAAGCAGCAAAACTGCAAAAGATCACAAAGGTTGATGGATTTGTCTTTTTGTCCTCTTATATCAAACCTTATAGTCAACTACGTGTAATCTGCTCTTGGGCATAGCGAGCCCATTGCCTGAATTATCTCTTCCTATAGATGTCTATTATTTCTGTCATTATCCAAATTTAAGCCACGATGACAAATAGGATTTATCTCAAATATCAGGTGATTTCAAATGTGATCAATTAGTAAAAGTTATATGAAACAACATGCTGAGAAGACTAGAGAAACCACATCTAGGTGGCAGGTTAACTTTCCACAGTCAGTTCTGCAAATCTCCTGTGCTTTACTCTTTCTCTCTTGAGAATTTGGAGTTGACCCTTTGAGTTCATGCAAGGCCTCCTGCATGAGGGAAATTATCTACTAATAGATGTCATCATCTCACAAATGAAAAAACTGTTCATCTCAAAAATGACTTTACTAGCTTAAGCCTGGTGATCTTTGTGATTTTGCTAAGACCTGAAGGCAATTAACACTGATTCAATAAAGGCTAAAGCTGTTACCCAATCATTTGTTTGCATCTCTTCAATAAATGGAAATGTCAGCAGAACATGACGCGTTTTACTCTGCTGGTGATATTTTGAAAGAGTTGACTGTTTTCTCAGAGCACACATTTCCAGTCCTCTCTCTTCCCCACTCCACCCCAAGTGCCTCCTATTGGAACAGTTGCTGGGAAGAGCGTCAGATTTCCCAGTGTTGAACCAGGGCTGGGAATTTTCCCTGAGAATGTACCTCATTTTCAGGTCTCCAATTCTAATCTTTGTAGGGCAGAAATGTTTAATTGTGGGTTTCTACTGACACAGATAATACGATTCGAGGGCATAAAAAGCAAAATTTCAAATGAACTTGAGAAGGGGACACTGAGTTAAAATTTAGCAAACTTTACCCACAAATATTTAACCCACCGGTGCCTACAGTGTGCTCCCTACCACATCAACCTCTTTAGAGGATGCAGGGGGAAACAGCACCCCGGTTCACAGAGCTTAACCTCTATCTGGGGAGGCAGCATGGATGTCAAAACATTTGGAGAACATCAGCATGATAGCCACTAACACTAGTTAGCAAGATTCACATGGAAGATCCTGCTCTAATTTCTTTACTATATTAACATTTTAAAATTTGTAACAATAAGAACTAGGTGCTATTTTTACAAAAGAGGAAGCTAAGGTTGAAATCACTCTACTAGTAGGGGGCCAAAGCAGAGCAGGCGCCAACCATAACCCTTTGCTGGTAAATGAAGCTGACACACCAGGAAATCAGGGAGGCTTCAAGGAGTGAACTCTCTGTCTGACTCTCTCCTGCATTGGAAGCCTCAACACTTGAGGTCTGACATCCTCAGCTTGAGTCCTACTTCAACCTCTGAATAATTTGTGACCTTGGGTACCTTTCCTAACTTCTTTGTGCTTGTTTCCTCAGCAATAAACTGGGGACAGAAACTGAGGCTATACATATTCTGGGAGAAAATTCTGGTGTGATTGTGAGAACGATAAATGATAATAGGGGTAAAATGCTTAGTTAGCAAGGCTTAATACATCATAAACAAGCTCAGTGAGTACTCGCTGTTTCTGCTCTTACTGTTACTGCGTACATGGGTACAGTGTGGATAACTGGCAAGGAGAGTGCGCAAGGGTATCGTCAACCAAGATGGGGACTGAACAAGAAAATGGATCTTCAAAAGATGCTTGACTGGAGCAACTGTAGTCTTAGATTCTCTCTCTCATTTTCCCATCACCTCCTCTCTTGCTGTGCTCACACTTCTTCCATGGAGTAGAGGGAATGGCCATTGCTGCCAGCATTCCAATATATATCAAACTAGCCTAGTGCCACCTGAGGAAAGAGCTAGGGGAGCAGCTAGCTGACCCAGCTTAGTTATGTGACCCTCTCTAGGTCCTTGGTATTAGTACCAAGAACCTCATGGAGAAGTGGCGGTCTCTAAGGAGTGGGGGGTACTTTCTCAGAAGAGAATGCTCAGAGATGTAAGACAAAAACAACAGATGTCAGTCCTATAACACCCGCCCTTAGTACATAAAAATAAGCTTACTTAGCTGCCCAGGGAACAAAACTTTATTAATAACCAAATAACACTCTTTGTGAAGGTAGAAAAGTTACTATGTAAATCAACTTGGACACAAAACCCAAAAGCAACAAAAAAGCAAAGAGAATATTCTGTCGACATGAATCAGAATTTAAAATGTTAATCAGAGTATTGTAACCTTATCAACTCCCTTTTTTCAGAGACCTAGGCTTTTATTACAAGTTTTGGTAACTTGTTAAGTTTTACTATTCTACATAGTTCCTTAAATAGTTCTTATTTAGGGAAGAGAGAAGCATTCTGCTAACAGTGATACAAGCTGTCAAAATTTTTTTTTAAAGAATATATGTGGGGCCTCCCTGGTGGCACAATGGGTTAAGCAGCGCACTATGAAGCAAACCGCAGCCACTGCAGCACGAGTTCCATCCCTGCCACCGGCTGGGGAGGTGACCCACATGGTGCAGCGGACTTCTCCTGCCTCACCCGCTGCTCCCCTCAGTAGTGTATTTCAATCTGTCTGCCTGTTCTGCTCCTTGCTCTGTCTGGTGGATCCTCTTACCACGTGCACCTCTGGCCTGTACCCCAGTTCTTGTATGCATAAATAAATCTTTAAAAAAAAAAGAATATATGTGAAGCACATTTACATGTTTTTTCAACTTCTTTTTTTGATGATTGGGGGTAAAGTGGTAATGGAATCAATAATAATGTATGGGTGATTCAAAAATATCTCTTGAACTTTATGCCAAATCCTAAACTCACTGATTTAATAAATATTTCTTGAGGTTGTATTTTGTTATTTTCACCAATTTGAGTGAAATCTGTTGAACACTCCAATGCTAACAAGTCAACACTGTTCTAGCTTGAACTCTTAGGATTTGAAACACTGCCAGACATCTGACATCTGTTAGACCGGCTTTAAACATATGATAAGCCAAAGCAGGTAATGTCAGCTATTTAAAATATCAATGAGTAAGTACTGTACTCTTCAGAAAGGGTAGTTATCAGGAGGGGGCACCTGGAGGGCTTCTGAGGTGAAGCCATATTTTCTCTTAATTTTTAAAATTGTCTTACAATAAAGTTGCCTTCATAAGAAACTTCGGGTGTACAGTTAGATGAACTTTAATACATTTGTGGACTTGTGTAACTACCATCACAAACAGGATTCACCCCCAAAATGTTCCTCATGCTAACTTCTTATAGTTCCTTATATCCCTGGCTATCACTGGTCTATTTTCCATCACCAAAATTTTATCTTTTTAAGTACATCATATAAATGGGATCACACAGTATGTAATTTTTGAGGCTGACTTCCTTCACTTCCTGCAAGGCCTTTGAGTTCATCCAGGTTGTTGCGTGTTATCAATAATTAGTTGTTTTGTTGCTAAGTAGTACTTTAATGTATAGACATGCCACTTTTATCACGCATTGAAGGACATTTGTGTTGTTTCCAGTTTGGGGTGATTGTGAAAAGAGCTGATTATAATATCTGCCTGTAGATTTTCATATAAACACATTCTGCTTTGTGATCTAGCTGATGGGCACACAAGCATTTGCTTATTTGTTTCTCTATAATGCAATGAAAGGAGCCAAAGAAAAAAATTTTTTATTAGAGGACATGATTGAAAAATAAATTCCCATTTGGTCTTGGAACATTGCAAATAAATTTCCATTTGATCTATGTAGTTAAAATGTTTTTTGATTCTAACAAAGACCTTCACATTCTGGCATGTCCTCCTGGTAGTTCCATGGCTTAGCCTCATGGGATTACATATATTAAAAACTCATGGACAAAAATTTAAAATAAGTAAATAAATAAATATATAAACAGTCATATATAAAGAGTCCAGGCATCATAGGCTTATTAGTCACTGTGACAGTTCTTTATCTCTGCTGATTGTGACAAAAGCTTCTGAGGCCTCTGCTTAAAACAATGGCAGAGGTCAAAGCCCTTCCTTAGAAGCTCTGAACTTACTGGTGAAATGGGTAAATGATTGCTTTGAGCATTACAACAATTCTATTCCAACAACCCAAGGAATAGGTTAAAAGGGGGGAGGGGAGTGTTGCCTTTGGCAAAAGTAGAGGAAATATGAAATTATATTAAGTTCTGTAGTGATCCAGCACTACTAAACTTTTTAATTGGTGTTATATAATCCGGTCTTACAAATGTTGAGTCATTTAAGAATTGGGAAGGGAGCACTTTGGTTCCCAAGCCAGCTGGCTCATTGCCTGTAAGCTATTAGAAGAGGATATGGTTGTCCTTTAACACAGATGCCCGTTAGCAGTTATGGCATTTTCCCCTCTGTTGTCATGAAAGAGCAAAGCCAAAGCAAAAATGTGTGCAACAGTGGGGGCCCCCGGTGGCCCAGGGGTTAAAGTCTCAGCACTGTCAAGTTATCACCAGCCACTACAGCATAAGTTAGATCCACAACCAAGGAGCTGACCCACGTGGCACAGCAGACCGTTCCTGTCTCACCTACTGCTCCCCTCAGCTGTTTATTTCTTTTTTTATTATTATTAATTATATTTGACATCGTTTGTATTCCCCAGGGAGTATCCACCACCATTCCACCCGTGCACCATCACCTCTGTCCCTTGTGCTCTTTCTGCCTCATCCCCGTCTTTGCCTTCCCTTTCTCCCCCCCTCCCACCTGACCCTCCCCCATCCTTTTGGTTTATCTTGGCTTTTTGGTCTTGTTGAGTTTTTTGTTTGCTCTTGGTTATAATTGCCCATTTCCTTGAGCTTATTCTTTGTTGTTGTTCTTTCATGAGCTGTATATTTCAGTGGGTCTGCCTGTTCTGCTCTCCACTCTGCCTCTGGGGAATCCTCTCACCCCAGGCCACATCTCTGTCCTGTACCCCAGTTCTTGTATGCATAAATAAATAAAAATAATTCTTTTTTAAAAATGCATGCAACAGGGCCAGAAAGCTACGGCCAAACATGAAAAAAAAAAAAAAAAAACCTAGCCCAAGTTAGTATCTCTCAAGTTACAATTTTGTTTCAGAGCTAATATAATTAATTCCATACTTATTTTAAAATGCAATAACCCACTCAGTGGCTGTGCTTTATCCTAAAACATTCAGATCCCATTTTGACCTCTGGGCCCACAGGTTGAAGTTCACACATTTGTCTCATTCCCTTTGTGGCTGTCTTTCCTTTGGTGATGCTGAGGGAAGCTGTCAGAGAGTTCCATGCACATCTGCTCTACAGTGTGTGTTTAGCAGGGCAAGAATCTGATGTACTGCTTGACCAGTTTCCATCCATTTGAGGCAGAGGATTGGGTCCTCCCTGCAAAGACAAGGAGTGGCTGGAACTCACTGTTGGTGGACAACAAGGCATTGCATTCAGTTCTTGACTAGGGCAATAAAAGAATGAAAGATGCTTACCTTGAATGCTGCCTTGGCTTTTTTTTTTTTTTTTGAGATATAACTGACTTATAACATTGTATTAGTTTTAGGTGTACAACATAATGATTTGATATGTATATATTGCAAAATGATAACTACCATATGTTTAATTCCTTTACATTACCACATAGAGTTATAAATATTTTTTTCTTGATATGGGAACTTTTAAGATCTATTCTCTCAGCAACATTCACATTTAGTATTGTTAACTACAGTTACTGTGCTGCACATTACATCCACAGGACTTACTTATCTTATAACTAGTTTATACCTTTTGCCCACCTCCTATCCCTACCACTAGTGACTGCTAAACTGTTACATCTATGAGTACAAATATGTATCTATGAGTACAAATATCCTCATAAAAGTGAGATCATGCAATAGTCATCTTTCTCTGTGTCAGACTTACTAACTTAGTATGATAGTCTCAAGTTCCACCCATGGTATTTCTTTTTTATGAATGAATTATATATAGTCCACTATGTCCATTATGTGTGTTTATCCATTCAGTGGATACTCAGGTTGCTTCTATACCATGGTTACAAATAAAATTTCAAGAAGCATTGCAATTGCATATAATTTTAATAAGGGTGCAGATATCTCTTTGAGACAGTGGTTTCATTTCCTTTGGATATATACTCCAAAGTGTAATTGTGGCTAACATGGTGGCTCTACTTTCAATTTCTTAAGGAACCATCACATTATTTCCAATAATGCTTGCCCCAATTTGCATTCCCAACCTCTTCAGCAAGGAATATGCATTATTTTCCTAAACATAAGTTCTTGGGCAACATTGCAAAAGCAACACTTGGATATTTTTCTCTTTTTTTTAGAAAAGAAAGAAAAAATATCTAAAAAGTGATGATCAGCTGAGTAAGAGAAAACAATCTATATCCTGATTACTGCCTTTATTCATTCAATAAGAGAAACAAATATTTGTTTGTCTTAAGTGAACTGTCACCTGAATTGTCTTCCTGCATTTCAGAATTCTCTCAAGCTTGAGCAGAGTCTAATTGACCCCATAGAAGCCAAAAAGGCCAGATGCATTTTCCCAGGCTTCCTTGTAACTACAGTAGGAACCCACGACCTAGGTGTGCACAGTCGGACACCCCAGATAAGGACTCTGGCAAGCAGAGCTGGGCATGACCATGCACTGCTCTGTGTGGCAGGATGGCCAGCAGGAGCTGGTGTTCAGGCTTCAGTAGTTAGGTCAGCATCTTCCTGGCGACTCTTGTTCTGATGACATGGAGTCTCTTTATTTTTTTTTAAATTTATTTATTTATGCATACAAGAGCTGGGGTACAGGCCAGAGGTGCAGGGGTGATATGAGGATTCACCAGAGACAGAGTGGGGAGCAGAACAGGCAGATAGACTGAAACACACTGCTGAGGGGAGCAGCGGGCACAGCAGGAGAGGTCTGCTGCACCATGTGGGTCCCCTCCCTGGCCGGAGGCAGGGATTGAACTCGTGCTGCAGTGGCTACAGTTTGCTTCATAGTGCATTGCTTAACCCACTGTGCCACCAGGGAGGCCCGGAGTCTCTTTGTTTACCTCACTTTCCAAGCTTGGTTCTGTATACTCCCTAAAGACTCCACAAAAAGTCAAAGTCCTGTCAATAAATTCTTTTTAATTGTTTGCAACTGAGTACCTTGACTAGTGCTGTGAAGGATCACTTGTCAATCCCTTAATGACTTTTACATGGTTTGTATGTCTTTCTATGATGAAGACACCTTTATTAACACAGTTAAATCATGAGTGCAGTGCCGACGAGCTCCTAAAGTGAAATATAGGTGTTGCATTTATGTCAGAGGACTAATTAAAATCATCAATTCTTTTCCTTTTTTTAAAAATTATGCATATACAAGCTGGGGTACAGGCCAGAGTCAAGGGAGGTGAGAGGCTTCACCAGAGACAGTGGGGAGCAGAACAGGCAGACTGACTGAAACACACTGCCACAGGTAGCAGCGGGCGAGGCAGGAGAGGTCTGCCGCACCATGTGGGTCCCCTCCCTGGCCGGCGGCAGGGATGAACTCGTGCTGCAGTGGCTGCGGTTTGCTTCATAGTGTGTTGCCCAACCCACTGCGCCACCAGGGAGGCCCTAAACACAGAATCTTACACATAGAAAGAGATCAATAGCTGCTTATTCACGTAATACACAGTTGGAATGACTACAGTCAGCAGTGACCAATAGGTAGGAGTAGACTGAATCAAAAGGGCTCCTTCTGAGATTGGGCAGATTCTACTGTGGGGTGCGAGAGGGCTAATTTCACATTTCACACAGTACAGATCTGTGGATTTATATGACACTATCAGCATAGTATGGCATTTTCCTACAGAAGAGTGTACAGGGTGCCTCTTAGTATTTTATAGGAAGATACCGTCACCACCGTTGGATAGGGTAGCAGCAGCATAAGGGAGCTCCATGGAGGATCTGGGTGATGACTATTCAATCATAAAGAGGTTATCAACCCTTAAATTTCTGAACAGGGGAGGGGCTGCAAAAAGAGTCCTGCTGAATAAACAGAACCTGCATTCATGATAAAACGTCTAGGAGTCTGTGGAGTACATGTTGGGTATCTCTGTTCCTCAGTCTCCCTAGCTCATAGTCATGGTCTCCATACCACATGTTGCAATAGGAAAAGACTAGGTGAGAGAGGTGTGCAAATCCACAGCAGCTGGGTCACAGCCCAGGAAAGCCACGTCAGCTTGGCATTGGTCAGCAGTTAGCATCTCAATTCCAGGATGGGGAGAAGAGCTGCATGGGAGAACTAAGAAGTGACAGGCTCTTTGTGAAACACCTAGGGAACAGGCAGGTTAGATCACTTAATGGATTAAAACAGTGGTTCTCAATGAACTGATACCATAACTCAGAGGGCATTTTGATCACTCAAGGAGTTCACTGGCTGTCCAGTGATTATAGGAACATTGTCCGCATTGGGGGTTGCTGAACAACCTGCAATGGGCAGGACAGTCCTATACAACAAAGACTTCCCTAGTCTGGTATGACTTGAATGTTCCAGTGGGTATTGACATAATGGGAAATCCTTTTCATGATTATCTGTGCCTAAACCTACCTGTGTTTTAAATATAACATGGAGTCATTTTTGTATTGTTTTACTCTAAACACTGATTTTCTAAGAATATAACTGCTATGCAGATCAGGGAAAGTTTGTGCTTTGTTTTATTTGGAAATATACCAAGAGCCTTTGATCACTGAGGCAATTCATGCCAGGTGCTTTCTTTGCTGCACACACCTGTGCTGATCTATTTCCTGTAAAATGGAACAAAAGAGATTGGAGACTTTCTTCAGCAGACTCTGTAGCAGATTTAGATCCAAATCTTGTTAAAATGTTTATATATATTAAATGCAAGAATCTCATGGCACTTTTTTTATATCTGCAACTTTATCAGCACTTATTCTTAATTATTTAGGATAATGGTTTTTTTGAAATGTAGTGTTGAAATTATGCATTTATTTGTGGGTTGGCTGGTTTTTTTTCTTCCTACTCTGATAACAACCCTCATTTCTACTCCTGATTGATTACTCTTTTTCCAGTCCATCCTTTATTCCCTATGACTTACTGAGGTATGGGAACTACAAGGTCTTTTTAATATACTAAAGGTAGATTTTTTTTGTTTAAATGACATGTGGCAGTATTATAACATAGAAAGTTACTCTTTCTGAAACTCTGTCACATCCACGTCATAACAAAGATAATAATCTATACAACACATGTAAGTCCCAGATCATTAGTGAGAATGTCTTACTTCCTCATTTCCTTCCCCATATCACTATATTTATCTTGGCATATTATCCCACTTCAATTAAAGTTACTTCCTCTTTCTCTTATCACAGATAAATAACTCTTCAGCTATTATATATTCTAACACTAGTTCCTACTTCGTGTCTTCTCCAGGTATACCATTTCTTTTGTTCTCCTTTGCACCTTGCATATTGAATTGGATCTCATGTGCTTCCTTCTCTTAAAATCTAACTCATTTATTATTAACAGGTGCAGTCATTCAACCAATTCACTGTATCTTCTAGTGAAAGCATTTCTCACTATTTACATTTGAAATAAATTTTGTCATTATTACCTTTATTATATTTCTCCATTTTATTACAGATGTGGATTTTATTGCTTTTTTGTTTTATGTAGATGGATTTTATCTTCTGTGAATTTTAATTCAGGATGTAATTTCATTTGTTACAATATTAAAATAAATAAGTCAACAACCAAGTCCAGGTGAAAAACACATTTTGGTCGGTAACACCGAGGTATCCCAGGTCTTCATCCTTCTGAGAGTTATAGTCAGGCAAAATCCTTTATATGATCTACAGGCTCTAGGCAGGAATTATTAGGTATGGAGGTGGTGGTGGTGGTGTGGCTGTGGCTGTGATGGCATGGATGTGGCAGAATAGTTCCTTCCTTCCTTCTTGCTGTTAGCTGTGCTGCAGGCAGTGATGAGTTCACTGTACAGTCAGACCTGGCAAGCAGCTGTTTTGCTGCCTTGTAGAAATAGCCACCAGAGTTCCCAAGCTTGCATTCTCCATCACATCTGCATGTCAATAGTTTCTCAGACACTTCATTGATTTGTTTGGCCTCTCATCTGTCATAGTTATTTCTCTGCAGGTAAACTCGTAGTAAGGTGTTTCAGCTGAACTCAACTGGGATGCAGAAACTGACTCTGGGCCATTGCCCACCCAACCTACCATACTAGTCTAGGTCCAAACAGGAGAGTAGCAGTGACTCAGTATTTAAAACCAAGGGAGTTGATTACAGGAACAAATCACATAGGTGTTGGAAAAGTTACAAGTGCACAGAGCATGATGGGCAACTTGGACATTGGCAATAGCAGCAATCCCTGAGACCTCTAGGCCAGGGACAAACAAGCAACTAGAACTATGGTAGGCCTGATGAACAGCAGCTGGAGCTTCAGAGGAAAACACAGTTGGTACTAGAGATGCTCCTTAAGTTATCGAGGGGAAGAAATACTCTGGCTTTTCTCTTCTACCTGACAGTTTTCTTTCACTATCTCCTATTAGAAGCAACCAGTTGATGCAGGAACCTGAGCAACAACCTCTTCCCTTCCCTTCTCTTCTCTTTATGCCCCTCCCCACTGCCAATGATACTGGATTAAGAAGGGGAAGGAAAAAGGAAACTTTCTAGAATCAAACAAGACCAGGATAGGCAAACCTACCCTGGCATCTCCTAAGCATTAGAGAAAGGAGTTCTGGGAGGAGTAGTATGAAAGGAAATTAGATTTAGAGGTCAACCCTCTAAATTAAGGAGTATGTGAACCAGGGAGGAGGCTTCTGCTAGGATTTTCCCATGACATAGAGAAACTTTCTCAGAAAACAGAGTCATAGAATCGATCCACAGTTCGTGCATGACATAAATCCTCTAAGTCTGCAATATAGAGGACACCTTTCTCTATTAACACAGAGATAATACAGGTAGTCTACTTTTATCTTCCCTAGAACTTTTGAGTCATTTACAGGAGGCACAGGCAGTTGTACATCCATTATTTGGCCTCCATCTTTCCCAAAAGATCTAGCTCTTCATGCGTGCAGGTCAAATTCCCAAACAAACACATTCAAAGTCCTCAAATAACTTGCAAGCCCAAATCAACATATTTTAAGAGCATCTTTATTATTCTTTCATTAGAATGCTGTGCTGAATTATTTTTATTAAGCTGCTATTCATAGAAAAAGAGGATGAGGCTTTGACTGAGATATCTGTAAGGGGCATGATGTTGAACATGTGAAGGGATGGTTTCAAACCTTCAATTTGCCAATACCAAGATAGGCATATTAAAACCTGGCTTGAAAACAAGTTACATGAAGTACTTTCTACCCTGTCAGGGATAGCAGTTATCTAACAAATAGTAGTACCAAATGAACTGTGAGAATACTTTCAATGAAGTATTTATGGCAATTGATGGAGACAAACATTTGATGAATGACCTTGAAAATATAAGAATCCTTTAACCCAGTCTTTTTTTTAATTATCATGACCCATAGTAAGCAAAACATTTATGTCATAATACACTTCATATGTGAACTGAAAACAAATGTTGCATGAAACATCTCTTAATATTACTGTATGTGATACATGCTGATGTTTTCTACTCTATGCCATTCCATTCCATTTACTTAAAAAAAAAAAGAAGAAATTCTGGTCATGACCCAGTATGTTTCATAATAGTGGAAATTTCCAACTCAGATTTTTTTTAATGTGTTCAGAAGGAAGTCTGCCTAATTCATTGACGTAAGAAGAAGCCAGGCAGCCATGAACAGCTGAAAAGTAAGTGATTGTTCTCCAGTAGCTTAACATGAATGTAAACCCCATTCTTAGCTACACTCATTGGGTTTTACCACCCAAATAGGAGTTCTAAATCTTGCTTTATAACTGCTTGTCATGTTACATTTGGGCAACTTCAGAGGAGTCCCTGTGATATGGGATTGTCTTTGGCTGAGTCATTAAAAATGACATATGTCCTAACATCTCTATTTACGTCCTTCAGGAAAGCATTAGTGATTTTTCTATTTTAAGCAGTGAAGGATGTGCGGTTTGCCTTCTGAGGTGATTTCTGAGTCCTTTAATTGCCAGAAGGTTCAGTGCAATAGGTAGGCACTTAGTGAAGTCACATTATAAAATGAGTTGCTCAAATATTTAATCAGTTGTGGATAGAATCCAGCCACATGGTTCCTCCTATATAGCTTTCTATCCACCATAGCTAGAAGTTGCTATGGGTTACAGCTCTCCTGTCAAACATGAAGAAGCTGGAGATGAGTTCCAGAAATGGTTCCTCCTGCCTGAGGAAGGATTGACATACAAGACTCTTGTGCCAAGAGTCCAAAAGTAATGGTTTCTTGTCACAACTGCTTTTAATAGCTCGCTGGGAAATTATCACTTTTTCCTAAGCGTCATTCACTTAGAGAGAAGAGCATATATTTAGCATTTAATGTATGCTAAGAACTTTCATAAAGGCTAAAATAACTTGTCCATGAAAATAGCTAGTTAGCCAGTGAAACAGTGAATTTCCAAACCTATCTACCTTATTTTGAGTTTTCATTACATGTCCAGAATGATGGGGGGAATGCAATATAAACTAGATCTATTAAAGGAACTTGAAGTCTAGTGGGGAAAATATATCCACAAAGGTATGCTGACATATCTGATTGGAAAATGCAGTGTATGAAGGGAATTCATAAGGCTGAATGGCTAATGCATCTTGAGTTACCATGATCTATCTATACAGATATATATTCCTAGTGGCATGAGAGGCTTGAGAAACAAGATTAGTAAAAATCATATGTCAGACTCCCAGTTGAATATAAAGTTTATTTTTTAGTAATAAAATTTTAGTATTTCCAAACCTTAGCTTTTAAGAAGAGTCCTCTCAATTCAAACATTTCATGCATTAAAAGTGACTTGAAATAGATGGGCCTTTGGCCAGTGTTTATAATACTTTTTGTTGTTGGAGAAATCAGTGTGTCTTACCCTTGACTGGGTCCTTCATTTACTCTACAGATCAAGAAGTTGGATATCTTCCAAGGCAGTAACCTTGATGTCCATCAACCTAACAAAGGAACATAAACTCCTTTACCCTGAATACAAAGAAGGATAAATTTAGCCCAGTTTTTTTCTCTTTCTCCATATGAACTCACATAGTCCTAAAGTCCCCCAGACACTTTTTGTTCTTGATCAGACCTTGTACCTTCTCAGGAAAGAGCAAATGACTTTTCCCCAAAAATTTCAGCAAGTGATTACTTGAGGGTCTGACTGAGATATGCCCATCCCAGAGCAAAATGTGGTGGCCAAGGGGAATATAGTGTATCACTGGTCTTAGGAATAGGATGTGTCCTCCAAACTGGAGTTTCAGGGGTGAGTCCCAGCCACCCACATGGACTAATAATGAGGGAGGGGAGAAACAATCAAAAATACTGTCAGGAGAACTAGGATGGATAGATGCTGGGCTAAGCCACAATAATTACCAGAAATTTCAGCAACAGCATTTATTTATCAAACAGCCTGGAATATGAATTTATGCAGTGTCCTTTATAGATCTCAAGAGGCAAGGAGGCATCATCTAATATGTAGTTTATATCAGGGAAAGAAACGAGATAAGAGATTTACCATGAAGATAACGGAGCTTCAGTTTACTCTATTTGACAGCAATCCTAAAAATATAACATAGCATTACCATTACCAGCAATAAGTTATGAAGTTGAAATAAATGTTTCTAAAGTGATAATAAAACCTATTTTAATCACCTATACTAAAGGAAAGGTTTTCTTTTTATTTTCTCTATAAAAATGCTATTAACAAATTGTTGTAAAATAAAGAGATGATCAAATAATATGCAGCCAGAAACACAGGTATATAGCTAGAGAGGTATGTCAGCTAAAAATTAACCAAAATATTATGCCGTTTCCCTGGATTTTGTGATGTTTGTGGTATTGGTCTGATCTTTCCCATTTGTAATTTGTTATGACATCCTTTCTTACTCTAATTAATTGTTCATGTATATACTTACTTAATGTGTTTGTAATTATGAGTTCATTTTCTTAAAGAGAGCAGTAAAATTGGGCAAGCTAGACCTTACAGAACCTACATCCATCCCTGGATTCCTCCTTTTTTGGGAGGCTCAGAGGGTGGTTCAGATCTTTGAGTTCACTTCTGGTGGACCCAGCAGTCCTGGCTACACATCCTCTCAGCACAGACCCAAGGAGGAGGAAGCTTTTGTGACTGCATTCCCTGCTAACGTCCCTAGTTCACATTCTTTGAACAATCTCGATTGCCTACCCCTTGAACCAACCACCATGTGAGGAAGGGATCTGTTGACTGGTTTAAGTCAATCACCCCCATTCCTGAAGCTGGGTGTGGGACTGTTCCCACCCAAAACACTAAATTAAGAATCTAGACAGAGGGGGTGTAGATACCAAGAAGGTGGGGAATAAGTGCTAGACAGGCCTACGACTCCCTTCAGATGCAAAAGTTCAAAGAAATACTGACAATTGTGCAACAAGGTAAATATTTTAATACAACTTTTTAAAAAAAATTGAATTGGCAAACAACAACCTGTAGGCCGGCCACCTCTTTTTATAAACAGAATTTTATTACAGTGGCTGGGTTACCTCCTTGGGGAGATGGACTCTGCTCCATCACTACCTACAAAATTTTTGGTATTTGCCAAGAAACTTTCTGGGACCAAAAGCCCCTTTAGTCCAGGAATTGTGAGATTCCTTATTCTCTGACTCAACCCTAAGTTGACCTCCCAGTTCTTAGGGAAGTAGTGGATGCCCTATTCTCAGTTAAGGTCATCCAGCATGTTAATAGCATGAACTGCTCACTGGCTAATGATTTTGAAGAAATAGGACACCCCCCCCCCCATCATTTTCTGCCACCCTAAGACAGGCCTCAGTTTTCTGTGTGGGTTTGTTGTAACTTCAATTACCAAGTCAGGCTTTATCTTCTGTGAAAGTGTATGAGAAATCTACTTACTCTCATGCAATCAGAAGCTTGTGCTCAGAAAGAACCCTCGGTATTGGTGAAGGGGAGAAATGGATCTCTGCTTCATATGTATGACTAGAAAGCCAGTATTTTATAAATAGGAACCATAAATAAATATTAGAAGGAACCAGTAACTCATAGGTTATCCAAACATATTATTTAAAATAAAAATTGTTATTTCCTTATGAAATACATCCCTGGAATTGCCAATAAGTGCCCTTTGCCAGATTTGTGACCCTGGGTGAGTCACTTGGACACTTTAGTTGGGTGCTCAGGCTCCCCAGCTATGACTTGAGGTGTGGATCTGAGCAATGATCTCTGAGGTCCTTTCCAATTCTGACATGCTAGAAATCCAACAGATAGGGATCATTTTCCTTCCTCCCCTCCCCAAACCAAGTCAGGTACCCCAACACTATGTGATCAAGATCAGGGCAGAAAAACCTGTCTATATTGGCAAGTGGGACTTAAGTCTAAAATAATCTTGATCTTAATTTTTGAAAAAATCTGTCTAGTATTAGAATTTATTCTTAAATAATCTCTGGGCTAGATTGCGTTTCCAAAATTTTTTTTTCATTTCTGTAATAATTTGGGTTTTCTGGGAAGATGATGCTCAGATAGGCTTAGATATGCAAGAGATTTATTGGGGGAAACACCTGTGAAAGAGAAGGCGGGGGAGCCAGAATGTGGAGAGAGCCTGGAGACCCCAATGCAGGTCTACACCCTGTAAATGAGGACGTAGAAGGAGAGGGGCTGGGGGGAAGGATCTCAGACTGTAGTACAGTTCTAAGAATGTTTAAGTTAGGCTGAAATTAGTCTATTATGCTTACCACAACAAAAGATCATAGACTGGGTGGCTTCAACAACAGAAATTTACCTACAGTCTGGGACTGAGTTTAGGGTGTTGGAAGGATTGACTTCTGAGTCCTCTGTCCTTGACTTGTAGGTGGCCATCTTTTCCCATGTGTATGTTTCTCCTCTCCGTATAGATCTATGTCTTGATCTTTTCTGATAAGAGCACTAGTCAGGGCCTCCCTGGTGGTACAGCAGGTTGAGCGCCACACTGTGAAGCATCCGTGGCACAGCAGCATGAGTTCTATCCCTGGTCAGGGAGGGGACCCAAATGGAGCAGCAGACGTCTCCTGCCTTGCCTGCTGCTCCCCTCAGCAGTGTACTTCAGTCCATCTGCCTGTTCTGCTCCTCACTCTGTCTCTGGTGAATCTTCTCACCTCCCTTTACTCTGACCTGTACCCTAGCTCTTATTTGCATAAATAAATAAATCTTTTTTTTAAAAAAGAACACTAGTCATATTGCACTAAGGCTTACTATAACTATCTCTTGTAACCTAATCCCTCTTTGAATAAACTGTCTCTGAATGTGGTCCATTCTGAGTCAGAATTCTGAGGTCCTGGGTGTGAGAACTTTGACACATGAACTTTGGGGTACAAATTCAGCCTACAACTGGCAGGCAGGGTGTCCTCAAGCCAAAGTCACTCATCAGAGAAGGCCTGTCTTTCACAGCAATGGGAATCCACAGGTAAGTCCACCATGCTATGTCTTTGGCTGGAAGAAGCCTGCAGAAAAGGTGGCCTTGTGCAAACATGGTGGTGGATCCAAAGGGGTTGTGGGTTAGTTATCCTCCCACCACCAGCCAGGAAAGCTATAATAAGTGACCCATTTCCATGGTCAATGCAACATTCAATTTCCACTTAGAAAATTACTCAAAACAAAGAAACTGGTCATCTATTAATGTAGTAGGTGAAGGAGTCACAACCTTAATTGCAACAAAATCACCAAAGGAGATTTTGTCTTCTGTTGCACTTTTTTGGGTCCCATCTCTGCAGGGGGCAGTTGTGTATGAGAGCTGTTATGCCTGGTATTGGGGTAGGGGGATGTGGGGCACTGAATGGAAGCCTCTGTCCCAGGAGCTCCAGGTCAGGGAATGGAAGTGATGTCTTCCAAAGACTCTTGCACAGAATATAACATTGCCATACCTTGGCTACATCAGGAACTGGAATAAGCTGGGTGCTGACTCCAGGCAAAGAGCTGTGACTGTTATCAACCATAAAAAAACTTAAAGTTCCACAGAGAAACATTAAGCAACTCGGAGTCATCCAGCCTATCCCTCAGCTCTTCCCTGCCAGTCGCTTAATCTACACTTCTGCAAGCTAAAACCAAGAGATGAGACTCAACTGGGGCTGCAATGTAACTCTAACTTCTAACAAGGTCAACTCCCATTGCTCTCCACCTTCACTTGACTGTGAGCACATACCTCAAGTGGAAATCTTGTTCTCCTTCTAGTTATAGCAAAAGAAAGAAAGGCCATAAGCTCTGTCCTCCCCAAAAGTGAAATGTGAAGAGCCCACCACATCTCAATGCCAATTTGCCAGACAGATCACTTAGAGCAAATTATTTAACTTCTCAATATCTCAATTTCCTCATCTATAATTTGGAAACAATAGTAAGTACCTTGCAGAGCTGTGATGGTTAAGAGGGTATCACCTCCCACAGTGAGTTCATGGTTGGTATTCAATAAATACCAAGCCCCCCATTTCACCCCTAATCATCAGAAAATTATTTTCTCTAGAGTTTGAAAGAATCTCTGCTATCAATGCCATCAAATAAATAAAAAAGCTGCAGTTTCCCTTGATTTTGAAAATTCCTAGTTCTATCCTATTTATGTACCCAGAGTCACTGGAGCAGCCAAAACCTACCTTCTGGGAAGGTTCTAATGTCAATCTTTTTCACTTTGTGTGAATTTCTACTTCTCTGGACTTCCTGAAGTTTGGCATGATAGCTATTCAGCCTCATCATAGGAAAGAAATACTTTTAAATTAGGAACACTGTATCAATAGCAAGTACTCTTCTGGTTGCATAAATCACACCAAATAGTGGTCCTCCTCTAAAAATGGTGGTCCCAGGGCCTCCCTGGTGGTGCAAGGGGATAAGCACGGCACTATGAAGAATCCACAGCCACTGCAGCACAAGTTTGATCCCCAGCCAGAGAGGTGACCCACATGGCACAGCAGACCTCTCCTGCCACGCCCGCTGCTCCCCTCAGCAGCCACTTCAGTCGATCTGCCTGTTCTGTTCCCCACTCTGTCTCTGGTAAATCTTCTCACCCCCCTTGCTTCTGGCCTGTACCCCAGCTCTTGTATGCATAAAAAAATAAATCTTTTTTTAAAAAATTGGTGGCCCCACTTGGAAAGGCAGTATAAGTACAAAAGATCATCCTCTCAGGGAACTGCAAGCATTTTTAAGAGGAGACATCTCTTTCTTTCAAACTACATTTTACCTTGGATCCTGATATTTATTTTATTAATATACATTTTAGTTCAAATTTATAATCTGTGCTCATTATAACCTGAAAAATACAAACAAGAGTCTATTTTGAAATTGGGACATTGGAATATAGACAGTTCAATTTTCTATTATCTTTAGTAACTTATTTTATTGTAGTATAGGTTGCTCAGTGTTCAAAAAACCCTGCCACACAGATAATTGTTAATGATTCCAGTTTTTTAACAACTCTTCTGCCAGTCTCAGGAGACATTTAGATGAAACCTCCATTAAATCTTAAAACACTTTCCTCATTCTCACTTCTTCTCTCTCGCTCTCTTCATCTAATATATATATATAGATATATATATAGCAATAATCCCCCAGAAATCACAATAATTGCTTACATGATAAATTATTTGTAATATATTTTTGCATTGCCACAAATATGGTATTATTATCATAACACAAGTTATTGACAAGTGAAATTAATCTGTAATGAGGTTGTGTGCCAAACACATGTTTCTGAGTTTGGCATGGCACACTGAAATCCAGTGTGGCACACTCGAGCTAAGCTAATGCACACTACAGCCCCTACTGAAAGATAAGACCAGTGAGAAGTGGCAACCTTACAGGTCAATAATCATCTACAAGACATTTAAATGCATACATAGGGGAGATGTCCAGACAAGACCTTTTCCAAGGCCAGAGGATAGTGTCACACAAAAATACAAATCAATGTACTCATACATCCTATGATAAAAATTAGAAGATAATCTATTTAGTTACTCTCACTGTCTTTTGATATTGTTTGAATACATTGTCTTTTTTTTTAAAGATTTATTTATTTATGCATATAAGAGCTAGGGTACAGGTAAGAGGATTCACCAGAGACAGAGTGGGGAGCAGAACAGGCAGATGGACTGAAGTACACTGCTGAGGGGAGCAGAGGGCAAGGCAGGAGAGGTCTACTGCTCCATGTGGGTCCCCTCCCTGACCAGGGATCAAACTCATGCTGCTGTGCCACGGATGCTTCACAGTGTGGCGCTCAACCTGCTGCGCCACCAGGGAGGCCCTACATTGTAATTTTTTAAATGAGATTTGATTCAAGAGTTTGCAGAACCCCGGAAGCATCTTTGCAGGATGGTTTGCAAACCTCTGCCCTTGCTCAATCCCAGTCCAATGCCCATGAAGAAACCAGGCCTAGAGAAGTACGATGTGTTACCCACTCACAGAGCCCACTAGTGGCAGAACCACAACAAGAATTTTAAACTTCAGGCTCCTAAATCAGTGTGCTCACCTCTACCCCAAAGCGCCTATAGGCTCCCGTGCCCCACTGTGAGGGCAGTGGCAGACCTCAAAAGGGAATTAATGTGAATCCTTTTTCCACATGGGAGAAAAGCATCCCAAAATGACCTGTGGCCTTTATGACTCAGCTTGCGGTGTGGAGCATGGAAAAATAAAGATTGTTTCGGTTTGCTTCAGTTTTTGAGAAAGAGAGAAGGCAAGTTATATCACACTGCAGCGAGGGTCCACGCTGGGAAGCCCCTCAGTGAATGTGGGAAAAGGAGGGTGTCTTACTCTTGGTAGGTTGGGAGCCTGGTTTGAGTCTGGGCCAACAGAGGAGGGGCCAGCTCAGGAGGCCTGCAATCCCTCCATCTGCCACACAGTTGTAGCAGCTATTCTGAGCACTGGCCGGAGGCCAGCCTTTATTGATTTCAGCAATAAAATTACATGTTCCAAAGCTCATCTGTTTTGGATCATAAATGACAAAGACAGCTATTACAGAATGTCATATTTGTCCCTCTGTTTGGGACAATATACTCTGTATTAATACTTATTTGGCCTCTGCAAATGATTCATTTGAGGCAGCAGAATTATTGAGTCACTGTCAGAGTAATTCACTCCCATTTCTCTCATCATTAGTGTATGTTTTTCTCTGCTAGAGTTAACTACTATTCATGTTTCCCTCTGTACAGGTTAATATTAATGTCACTGATGTTTTCTCTCTCCTGAGCTAAGAGATGGTAAATAGGAGGATAAAATGTAGAGAATTCCCAACGAGGTCGTGAAGCCTTGTTTTTAAAGGGTAAGTCTACATTTTCCAACCATGGAACAAAAGAACAACCGTGCAATTTTGAATGAACGCATTCTACTCCTATCCACAACTCATTTACTTAAAATGCTTTTCTAGTTGCTTCCATAGAGCGAATGTTCCCTTCCCACTCAAGCCACCTACTACTTACCAGCAACCTCAAGCTACATCAACAAAACCCAGGGGAGACGCTCAGGAAATTGAATTCTTTTTTTTTTTTTTTAAAGATTTATTTCTTTATTCACACAAGAACTGGGATACAGGCCAGAAGTGCAGGGGGTGAAAGGATCCACCAGAGACAGAGTGGGGAACAGAACAGACAGATTTTCTGAAATACACTGCTGAGGAGAGCAGCGGGCAAGGCAGGAGAGGTCTGAAGCGCCATGTGGGCGGCAGGGATCGAACTCGTGCTGCAGTGGCTGCGTTTGCTTCATAGTGCATTTCTTTTTTTTCTTTTCCTTAAAGATTTATTTATTTATGCATACAAGCACTGGGGTACAGGCCAGAGGTGTGGGGAGGTGAGAGGATTCACACAGAGACAGAGCTGGGAGCAGAACAGGCAGATCAATGGAAGTACACTGCTGAGGGGAGCAGTGGGCACAGCAGGAGAGGTCTGCTGCACCATGTGGGTCCCCGCCCTGGCGGGCAGCAGGGATCAAACTCGTGCTGCAGTGGCTGCGGTTTGCTTCATAGTGTGTTGCCCAACCCACTGCACCACCAGGGAGGCCCCATAGTGCATTTCTTAACCCACTGTGCCACCAGGGAGGCCCCATAGTGCATTTCTTAACCCACTGTGCCACCAGGGAGGGCCCAGGAAATTGAGCTCTTGAGGAGACAGGACATCCCTTGGGGGAGCAGAAGGAGTGGCCACCACCTTGGTTCCTTCAAAGAGATGCATTTTCTACTATTTAAGGAGATGTGTTGGAAAGTTAGAAGTGTGATACAGGGATCACTTACTCTAATAACTGAAACCCAGTGGTCAAATCTGTGACGTGTAAGACGATAGATAGTGACACAATGTCTATGGGTCCACCCCGAGCTCTTCAGTTCCCACCCGTAGCCAGCCCCACACTCACCATCGGACACTCAGGCTCTGGCTCACTTCTGTGTCCATGCTCCCCACGATTTGACTCTCACAACATTTCTCTCGGCCTCGTTTATCTGAGAGCTCCAGTGACAGGAAATTTACCACTTCTCTCTGATTTCAGACAGCTCTGTCCATGAAAAAGACCACATTGCCTTTCTCACTCACCTCTAGTCTTCCCTGGTCTTCAGATATACACAAATGTCTCTCATTTCCCATTGGTCTTCCTTTTAATTTTTAAAAAAGATTTATTTATGCATACAGGAGCTGGAGTACAGGCCAGAGGTGCAGAGGGGTGAAAAGACTCACCAGAGACAGAGTGGGGAGCAGAACAGGTAGATCTACTGAAATACACTGCTGACAGGAGCAGCGGGTGAGACAGGACAGGTCTGCTGCGCCATGTGGGTCAGCTTCTTGGCCAAGGATTGAACTCAGGCTGCAGTGTCTGGTGATAGCTTCATTATGCTGAGACTTAACCCCTTGCACCACTAGGGAGCCCCAGGTCTTCCTCTTTAGAAGTGAACCATCCTCAGGACATTCAACAACTTCTCACTGAGCGTGTTAGGGCCCCACATCCTCTTAGTATCTATCTCTGGGCATCTTCCAGTGTATTAAAGTCCCTTTCAACTTGTAGCGTCCAAAACTGGACCCCACGCTCCAGATGTTGTCTGCCCTGCAAAATGAAGGGTGGAGTATTTTCAGCCAGGCACCATATTATAGCTTTTTTAACCTCGTTAATTATTACCTGTTCATTGGATATACTATTTCTAACAACATTCCGAGATTTAAATTCAGTTTAGTTTTCTGGTGACCAGAGCACATCATTGACGCTCATGAGTTAGATATCAGTGAAGCCCTGCTTGACGATACACAGGATGTCCTCGGATCCGTGGCTGTCATCCTCCACTTGGACTGTTAATGTTTAAGCCCAAAATGCAAAATTTACATTTATATCCATGACACTCCACCTCACTGAAATCAAGCTACTGTTTCATCTTACTGACATTGTTTGGGTCTCATTTCTACCATCAAGTTCACTGTCCTACATCTTTATATAAATCTCAAATTTGATATAGACAGTGTGCATTCAAGTCATGAATATGAACATTGAACATGACTATTCAACATCAAAACTCCTGTTTGTCATCTATTCTTTAATCAACAATATTTCAGTTTCCATCTTTCAAAAAGTTGCAGATTAATCTCTTTCATGCTTTAATCAGCATTTCTTCATCTTGTGCTCAAGTTATTATGAGTCTATTTAATGTTTTCTTGCAATTCAGTTACACTATTCCTGATTTGACACATCAGTGCTCCCATTTAAAAGGGCAAGAGTGGGGCCTCCCTGGTGGCGCAGTGGGTTAAGCAACGCACTATGAAGCAAACCGCAGCCACTGCAGCACAAGTTCGATCCCTGCTGCCGGCCAGGGAGGGGACCCACATGGCGTAGCAGACCTCTCCTGCTATGCCCGCTGCTCCCCTCAGCAGTGCGTTTCAGTCATTCTGCCTGTTCTGCTCCCCGCTCTGTCTCTGGTGAATCCTCTCACCTTCCGTGACTCTGGCCTGTACTCCAGCTCTTGTATGCATAAATAAATAAATCTTTAAAAAATAAATAAAATAAAATAAAAGGGCAGGAGTGACAGTGAGCCACTGCAAGCTCTTGGCAAATTTCTACTCTTGAGATGAAGAGTTCACAAAATGTTCACTTAAAAATTACAGTTACATAGAGCTCCTGAAAGCCACCTACTTTCCTTTTTTGACAATCAGGGCAGTATTTTCTTATTTCCCATCTTCTAGCACATTTCAAAATTTCTCAGCAATGACTGATAAGCATTCAATTTGCATATCTGTTTACATAAAATTTTCATGAACTAGGATATGAACTTATTCAAAACAGGTGTTTTTCTATTCATTTCTCCTGTCTTGAACTTCCGCTTTCTACTCCCTGTGTTTTTGTTCTGCAGCTCATTAACCCTGATGGAATGGCAAGGTTAAAAAAGCAGTTGTGTTTTTTCTTTGTTCCCTGTAAACATTATATCTATTCCAAATAATAGGCTCATGTCTTTGCAGTTCTTCCTGCTTTGAACCAAATAGAAACAGTCATTATTATAGGTTTTCAAACCTAAGGTCATTCTGCACTACAGTCAGCCTGACTCTGTCTTTACAAATGCATTTGTTCTTTTATCTGCTGAGCAAACATTAGGAAATCTACAATGATCTAGATTCTCCACTAGAGATACAGAGTTGGAGAAATTATAGTCCTGCTCTCACAGAGGAAACACCTTTTTAGGTAGGGATGTAGACCCTCATGTCTCTCTCCCACAATGTAATTAACACTTCTCCATCTTGTCCCCAGTTAAGTAAGGTAATTCCATCCTCATTATACATACTCTTTTTGCCAAATTTTTGGATTTGTATATTATCTTTTATACATCCTCTAGCAACCAAAAATCACAAGTCACTTCTTTGAATATAATTAGGGGTGAATGGGTTGCTGGAGAGAAAGATTAGGGTAGGCCATATGGGGGTCAGGAGGAAGAACTGGAATTAAGGTATTTCCAAAGCATTCTGAGGAGATATTAAAAAGGACAAGAAAAAGCACAGTCTGGCATTCTCCCCATTCATGAGAAAGAAAAGAATTAAGGCATGTAGTTAAGTGGGTTTCTGGGACAACATAGAAGCTGATGACAAGAGTCACCAGCTTTAAGTCATAAAACCAGACAAGGAAAACAAAATAACCCTGGGATGCTTATAAAGTAACTGTACTTACAAGTTTATCATTGAAACTATAATAGAGACAGATTCTGAAACATTTTTAGTGAGTTAGTACTAAACATCAGTACACAAAAGTACTGATGGTTTAGTAATGGTCCTTAGTATTCTATCTTAGTTACACATAAAATAAAAGTAAGAGTGTTCTGTGGATCTGTGACCTCTATGCCTCTGATGCTGTGGTTCTCATGAAGCCTTAAGGTAATCAACTGCAATTCTCCCACCCCAGGATTTCAGGCACCTAGTCCTGTTCTGAAAGGGTGTCTGATTTACCATGCCCTGTGGACACAGTGGTGGGACACCTGACAAGTGAAGCTTCTCAGGGGCTGAACCATCTGAAATAGAAACTCAAGGATAAGTGGGAAATGGTGGGTGAGGGGAAAGCACAATCTTACGTTCAGGCACAAAGGGTAGTGGGCATGACACCTAAGGCAAAGTGGAAGGAAATGGTGGGAGGAGCAGCAAGAGGGGAGGCCAAGTAGTGGAGCCAAAAGATGAGGGAAACAAATACATGATGTGATGAACTGACTTGTGATTTCAAAGGACAAGGCAGAAGATGGTTTATGCGGTACGTCCTTTGGGGAATGGCTCTGTCCTCTCTCATGCTTCTGTGAAAGCCTTTTGTACATTATCTTTAGGATAATATACAATAATAAACAATATCTTTAAGACTGCATTGGCAACCTGTGGGGTAGGGCATAAAACAGGAATTTATTCAGTTATATCTGAAATCATGAATCTCTTTTTCTGATGCTGCTTCTTTATCTGTTGAAGCAGGGACACAGGCTTCCCCTAGCTACCTCACTGCTGAGAAGAACCCCAAACTTTTTGATATCTAACCTTGTGCAGGCCATGCACACATACAGTATCTCACTTATTCCTCATCACCACCTTACCAGGAATGAATTGCTAATATCCCCATTATATGAATGAGGAAACTGAGGTTCAGAGAGGAGGCGTGATGTCCTTCAGGTCATATAGGTCTAAGTGGAATACTTAGGGAATTCCTTTATGAGGTAATTCCAGGGGTGATGAGTATAATCTCCACAACTGCATTGGATTCTAGGAATTGAAGTGTGCATGCAGGAAGCAGTGGGAAGTCCCTTTCACCCTCCCAATAAAAGTTTACCTTCTTTTCCTTCATGCTGTTCTGCCATTTGTATTTACAATATGGATTATTGATTTTAATCACCTCTCAGGCCCCTCCAGAATGCAACAGTTTGGGAGGAGTATTTTGCTCTCCCCTCCATCAATACTGCATCACATCCGTGATCCAGAAACTTGTCCTCTTTCTGATCACTTGTCACACTAATGACTCAGAAACGTGTTGTTCTTATGGTAATTCACGATTGTGCTATTGTGTCGGTGCAATATTGTGTCAGAGTGTTGACCCTGCTTCCTGTTAGTACAATGCTTATTTTTATCTGAACTGGGATGAAAGGTGCCTAGAAACCCTGGGGCAGAACTAGTCAAACAGTTTTTTAATTTATAGTGTTTTCTTTAGATGGCAGATAAAGTCACATAACGAAGAAGTATGATGGGAAGACTATCACTTCTGAAGTCAGAAGACCAAATCTCCCCTTGCCCTCTTTTTGCTGAATTTGGAACTGTATTTTAAACTGACATACAATTCCTCTATAATACATCGTAAAAGTGTGCCCTTTATGGTTGTTAGCATATTCACAAAGCTGTGCAACCATCACCACTCTGTCATTGCAGAAAACTTTCAGCACCTTAAAAAATAATTCTGTACCTTATTATGGAGTTTATTAGCTTATGGAATTGCATAAAGAGCAGATGAAAGACAGGAAGAGGATATCCAGATACAGTCACTTCCCATGGTCCTTTACTGAGCTGCCAACACCATCTAGACTTGTTTGCTCCCCATTTCCCTTCCCTCTCCCCTCCCTCTCAGACTCCTACTTGTCACTGCCAGTTCATCAGAGAGGAAGTTCCTTGGCTGAGCACAAAACCAGGATCATGTCACTTCACTCACCATAAGGATGCTCTTTCCATCCTTAGAGTGTCATTCCCACCACTATACTGATTCCCGCTAAACTGATAACCAGATGAAAGGTCAGTCAGCAGTGGACATGGGCAGGAAGCCCTGAGTGTTGGCTGCCCCTCACCTCACTCTGCACACCAGCACGGTTCTCCGTGACCCAACAAGGCTCAAGAAATGGACTCTCCATGATACAGAAGGCCAGCATGAGGGATTAGGGACCCAGGACTGAAGTGTTATCTTCTGCCATCCATACACTTCCCCCTCCTCCGTGCTTCTACTGAAGGGACAGTTTTCATGGAGAGGAGAGACTTCACGCTCTAATTGCAAGGACACACACAGTTCAAGAAGACATGACTCTCTGGCCCTTCATTCCCTCCTCCCCAGGTCAGGAGAGGCTCAGCACCACCTTAAAAATGTGTGTGTGCGCACACCCATCCATCTGTCAAAATGTAATGTATACTTGTGTCTACTGGCTATTGCTGATCTCGTCACTAGAACCTATTGTCCAACAGAGCGAAGAGCTGGTCTGTCCTCTTCACTGTCTCACCTTCAGCACCTAGAATTGTGCCTGAAAGAGAGTAAATGCTCTGTAAATATGTGTTGAATAAATGAACGACAGGTGTCAGGGAAGTAGAAAAGTGCCATGAAGTCAACGACCCAAATTGAACATGGAAAAAAAATATCACTGGTGTGAGAAATTCTGGATGTCCATGCTCACGTTTTTATTTTTATTTATTTATTTTGAATAAAAGAATTGGGGTGTAGGCCAGAGGTTGGGAGTCTAGGGGGTGAGAGGATTCACCAGAGACAAGACGGGGACCAGAACAGGCAGAACTACTGAAATACACTGCTGGGGAGCAGCGGGCGAGACAGGAGAGGTCTGATGCGCCATGAGGGTCAGCTCCCTGGCCAGGGGTGATAGTACTAGAATTAACCCCTAGGGCCCTAGGATCACCTTTTAAAGTAAATTATACTTTTATCACATTTAAAAATTTTATACTTCAAGGATACTTAGTACAGCAAGGCTATAGTTTATTGAGTCCAGGCCCGCAGCCTCTCTTGTATTCTCAGGACTCAGATTTTCACTCCTGTCCACCATGCATGGAGTCTGCAGAGACCCTCCTCATTGGTGCCTGAGCCAGCACGCTGGCCTGGAGCAGAGATCCTGGCTTCCTTCCCTGGCATGACTGGTTCTCCCAAGCCAGCAGGGATTGGCCAGGGCAACTGACACCACCACCACCAGCCTATCCTCTCAAATGCAACAACGTGGGGATTATCTTAGTTACTGCAGCTCATCTCTGTATTGTGTGTAGTTATCAGCTGCTGACATGGAGTGTAAAACCCCAACGGATGTGCACTGGTAACAACAGATAATAAATACCTTGACTGCCTTTGGAGTTGTGCTTTGGTCTACAAGTGTGGAACCGAAGCTGCATGGCCTGCACCAGGGAGGAGTGATGACAGATCAGTTTCATTTCTCTTCCCCTGGCCAACTGTTCTTCTAAGTGAATGCTTGACAGCACTCTGGAGAGGGGCTCTAAACTATTTTCCTATTCAGGACACCAATGCACCTGGCCCACTCCTGTCACCTGCTGCATACTGAATCCCAGAATGTGCCATCCCTGTTAATCCATCTTAACCTCCAGTCTTGCCCCCAACCTCACAGTGGTCTCAGGTCATAACAGCCATCCCTAGGTAAAAATGATATTTTTTTAGCAAAATTTTCTTAAAATAGAGAAAGAGTTCAACCTGTGTCTGATGCTGTTTAAGGTCATCTAAGGCTCGGACTCACATTTCATTTCTGTGGTTCTTAGTGGAGTAACTGGGCAATCAACCCCAAGTCTTTTACCCACGAAGTCTTTTTGTGTCTTATAGGCAGCAAGCTAGGCAATCCAAATGCAGGCCAAGCAGAAATTGGGTCAGCATCCCTCCATGGTGTTGATTCAGCATAGAATCTAGGCCAATGACATTTACCAAGGGCCATACTGGGATACAGCCTTTTATTAGCCATGGAGCTAGAGGCAAGACTGATTTCCTTGCTCTCCCTAAGTAAATGATTGTCCTCTCATCCCTGCCAAAGACAATGGGAGGGCACTTTTTTTTTTTAAAGATTTATTTATTTATGCATACAAGAGCTGGGGTACAGGCCAGAGTCCAGGGAGGTGAGAGGATTCACCAGAGACAGAGCCGGGAGCAGAACAGGCAGAATGACTGAAACACACTGCTGAGGGGAGCAGCGGGTGAGGCAGGAGAGGTCTGCTGTGCCATGTGGGTCCCCTCCCTGGCCGGCAGCAGGGATCGAACTTGTGCTGCAGTGGCTGCGGTTTGCTTCATAGTGCGTTGCTTAACCCACTGCGCCACCAGAGAGGGCCCTGGGAGAGCACTTTTATAAGTCAGTCTACCAGCTCTAGCCTTAACAGGTTGGACGACCTACTTGGCACTGGGTTTCCTTGGCCACAAGTTACCGAAGGGCTGGTTTACAGTCAGCACGGGGGTTTCAGGATAGAGGTTCTTTATCTTTCTCCTCTACCTAAACAGCAGAACAATAACCAGAGTGTGTTTAACAACAGAAGAATGAGGGCAAGCAAATTTGATTTTAAGGCCATGACGTCAAACAGGGTAAAACTCTGGTTTGGCTTTGCAGATAGTTTGGTGTAGCTTTGGGTCACCAGCGGCAGACAGAATCCCTGGCATCAACCCTACAGACACACAAGGAGAGCCTGTTAGGCAAGGAAATGTGTTAACTCCTCAGGCAAATATGCAAAATAATCTAATCCTGAAAATGTGATTGGAGCAAACGTTGCTTTGTGCTATGAGTCTTACTAGAAACACCAACATTTATTATGCTTTCCCTTAATGAATCCATATGGAGTACTATGGGCAGTTGTAATGAAGTAAATTCAAGTCCACAAATATTTCATCGCCAAAAAAAATAATTTCTGACTTATCAGTAGTGATTACTCACATTTTTTAGAATCTCTTGATGGTGGTCTACTTTTTTTCTTGAAAATTTGGGTCACACAGTCTTTCTGATTCCAAAACCTCTGGGTAAAATTAAACATTTTGTTTCCCAGGGACCCTGTACATGCCTTTACTGAAGAACTTTACTGAAGAACTTTACTGAAGAACTTTACTGAAGAACTTTACTGATCCAGCTACGGTCATGTCTGTCTCCCTCTTGTATCTTGATCTTAGTGAGATCATATTTTGATCATCTTATCTTCTCAGTGTTTATTACAGAGTCTGGTATAAAGTCGGCACCAAATATGTATTGAATAAATAAATGAACAAAGTCTCCTGGCATGGTGCAGAATGGAAGTTTCCTGCATCAGCCTAATTCCTTCTACTACCCAAACCATGACCAATAATTGAAACAAAAAAGAGTTTAATATAATCAACAGTAACTTCCCATTTCTCATTTTCTCAAGGATGTAAATTTTCTTGCAAATACCCTTTTCCTCCAAAAAGTATTTTTTAAGATCCTTTTAAAAGGTCATTTCATAGAAACCTATTAATTATATAGCACTGGGCATAGTTAACTATGCAAGAGGAAACTGTATTTTTGTCCAAGTTCTAACTCTAATCAACCATGTTGCACTAGAAAATTTACTTCCTCTCTTGTTGAATCCAACTATGGGTGGCAAATGGGTTTCATTTCAAGGATCAGCTCCAATCAATTAGTGATCGTATAAAACACATATTGAGGATTCTGAACTCCTGAGTTCAGTGAAAAAGAATCTGGGATTGATTAGAGTTGTTGTCATGGAAGCTGATGGGGAAAAATGATGGAAAATAGGCTAGATATGTATCATCCTGGTATAAATGATTGCAAGAATCCCTTTCAAGCTCTAAGCTTCTGGTTCATTTTTTAACAGTTCATAGACTACCTAATATCCTGTAATGCTAGTTTACAATATGCATGTTATGCGGGGTCAGGATGCATTCAGTGTTTACTGATCCTGGCACTATGCAAAGTACTTTGCATAGATAGTTTCATTTCATTCCCACAACAGAAACCATGCTATGTGCAACCCATGCTATTATTATTCACATTATACAGGATGAGCAAACAGATGCAAAGAGTTGAATATCTTGCCAGATCACATGACTACAATAGTGAAATTAGTATTCAGACTCTGAGATTTCTTCTCCAGGAACTGTTTGTAATCGCGATGGTGAGGAAGATGTTCACTTTGGCTTCCTTCTTTACAAAAAGACTAATATGAAGTCACCAATAAAAAAATAATTTAAAAAAAGCATATTCAGGGATTAGGAAATGGCATGTGTTTTACTGATAACAATTTACAACTTCAAGTAAGCCAGGCCCAATCAAATATTGACTGTTCCTGAATTGTTGATATTCTAGGCAATCTATTTAACATGCACGCACCCCTGGGAAAATTCAGATGCATAATCATGTTTTAGTATTACTAAGGAATTAAAGAAGTTATGACACTTTAGACAAAATGAAACAGGAAATCATTCTTTATCTCTCTTTTTACATATGAGGAGAATATTTAAGAATCTGGGATTAAGAACTGCAAAGAAGCAAATCTTTCAGGTAGTTGGTCAGCAACTTTTCTCATTGTATGCCATCCTCCACTCCTCTGTTCCACACTCCCTGACTCACCAGATGATTTCCTCTCTAACTTATCTACTCTGTTCTTAGTTCTTTAAGCTAAATAGCATCACCCATGCTTTATACCTCTGCAGTTCATAAAGGCAGGACTAACATGCTAGCAGCATTTCTAGGTTCAGATCAGAAGAGGTTTCACAGAATTCAGTATATTGAGTTATCAAAGATTGCTATTTAGGATCAGTTCCCCAAATTTAAGTGATCAATGGATGGGGCCTGGGACCTTTCCCTGATACCTGAGAAGCTCTCTCATTGCATTTTCGAAGGTTAGAAAAAGTCCATCCCACTTATGCAGAAGATGAAAGGATGTGCCTATTACTATGATTATATTGAGTGCATTAATTTTCTTATACCTTAACTCACACCAACCCACTCATCTCTAGCCAAGACCAACCTTTGTGACACCTATGGATTCTGTCCTTTAAAGGAGTTGCTTCCCTCCATATGTAGGACTGGGGGTTAAATCCATTTCCAGTCACTCATTAAATATACTAGTGAGTTTGCTGTTAAGAAGTTAAGATGTTACAGATAAGGCTAAAATCAGAAATGTGGATCTTGGAGAAGTACAAGAAGAGTAACATGGTAATTGAAATTGTGATTATCAATGAGATTCTGGAAAGAAGTTTCTCTTTTATCTTTTTTTTTTTTTAAAGATTTATTTATTTATGCATACAAGCACTGGGGTACAGGACAGAGGTGTGGGAGGTGAGAGGATTCACACAGAGACAGAGCTGGGAGCAGAACAGGCAGATCAATGGAAGTACACTGCTGAGGGGAGCAGCGGGCACAGCAGGAGAGGTCTGCCACACCATGTGGGTCCCCTCCCTGGCTGGCAGCAGGGATCGAACTCGTGCTGCAGTGGCTGTGGTTTGCCCCATAGTGCGTTGCTCAACCCACTGCGCCACCAGGGAGGCCCTCTCTTTTATCTTAAACACTTTAAAGTTTCTTTCCCTTCAGCAGACATAGCCTCAAGTCATTCTCATCTTCATAAACAAAGCCAACTAAAATTTTTAAAACTCTCTTTTCCCTAAATCATTCCCTAGTTATCACCTCTTTCTCTCCTCTCCCCCTGTTCATTCTTCTAATGTTTTTGCTAACTTCTGCAGTTTCAGGACAATGTAGCTTTCTTTTCTGTTGACCTAAGGGCAAAGAGCACACACTTACACCACGAGGTGCCAATCAAAACTCAAGTATGATCCAAAGAGCGCTGGCCTAGGTATGGGGAAGCCAGGAAGCATATGCACAATCATATCCATTCAGCTGCTCTCTCAGCTAGACCATTTGAGGATCGGCTAAAGATAAAGAGCAACTTCTGCTGTTTAGAGGACATGGACCATTCGTATTGGAGGGGGGCACTGGCGGCACCCCACTGAGGTCCTTGCCAAGCTCAGCTGGTCTGGGTGGAACTGTGATTACTACCAGAAGTGCCCAGCAAGCTCACCTCTACTTCATCCCAATCAACCAATCATAGTATGTGTTCACTCTTACATCATCATGTAAATATAATAAAACCGTTTATCTTTTTAAGCCTAAAATCCTCTAATCTAATCTGTCCCTCTAAAAGTAGTCGCAACATATGAAAAGATAATAAGTGAATAAATCCCTGGACAAGAGGTAAGGCCCCACATTTCCTCTGATTATATCATTATATATGCACACAAACTAACTAGGGATAAATTCATTCAATAAAAAGCAAACTGAGTTGTCTTGACAAAAATTTAATAAATGTTATCAATTTGTTGAGCTTCAAAAATTTTTAAATATCACCTTTATCATCAACTTCATTTTTAAATATGCAGAATCTTGTTTTGTTTTTTCTTTTTAGGTTATTCAATGTCTAATTCTAGTCCAATGCCAATACCACACTTACTATAATTTTTCATTTCATTTTTATATTTGGTAGGGTAAGTCCCCATTTCTTGTTTCTTTTGGCAAAAATATTTCAGAGGGAGAAACTACACATTTTCTCCTTGTTAATTAACTTATTCATTTCTAGTAAATGTCTTTGGAATTAGTATGGGGCATAACAAATCAGTGAAGGTGAGCTGGACTTTTTAATATTGCAGTGTTGGAAATAATCTCATGGAAAACAGGTTAAATAGTATCTATTTTTCTGTTTATCAGGATACTTCCAAAGGGGATTAGACATTTAATGTAATGTGAAAATAAAAGGATGCAGACCCTGCCTTCTAGCCATAGCAGGGAATGAACATCAATGAACACAGGTCACAGGAAGGGTGCAACTTTGAGACAGTATAGACTCTATTGGGAGCAAGGGAAGGCTTCATAGCAGCTCTAGATCACAAACAAGAAGCTCAGCAAACTTAGGAGAGAGAGAAGGCTATGTCAAGCAGGGGTAATGATATGAAAATTTAAAGGGCAGTTGCAAAGAGTGACACAGTGAAGACCATGTGGCTGAGAGGCTGATAGGATGTTAGGGCTGGCTAGTTCACAAGGGGCTTTGACCTTGGACTAGGCAGCTAGTCAGTAAGAGGGACACAGACTCTGTGTCTGTGAACTCACCTTTGACACCTTGGGACCAAGAGAAATCCCTACCTGGTCCTTGATTAGCCATCACTGCTAGTTTGCTGCAGACCACAGAGAGGAACGGGCCTCACACCTGACACTTTCAAGGCCCCCAGTCCCTGCACCCCTATACACCCACCAGTTTTATGTTAGCAAAAGCCTAACAGAAGTGACAGGGCCTCTGCAGCATCCCTGTGAGCTCCTCACGTGGGAATGGCCTGACCTGCGTGTTTGTTCCCTCTGCAGACTTTAGCACTATAGCGATAATCAGGAGACTTCAGGGATTTTCCCCTGTGGTAAAAACACTTCAGTTTTGCATAGTGCCAGCACTTTCCAGGTCTCAAAGTCTGGAGCCATCCACAAACACGGTTCATTCTGATAACTGGCGTGAGCCCCTTGCTTCCCTTAAACTAACAAAACACTCTTATCTCCTACCCAAAAAGAAAAAAAAAAATCCCCATCATCGTCCAAAGGCACCGACTTCCTATTTTTCCCCCGGCTTGCTGTCCCTTTTTCTTCATTGCCTCCTCTTGGTTTCCCAGCAGCCGCCAACATCCCCTGCAACTTGAGCTGCGGGGCCAGGCAGTTCTCTCCAGATGAATGCAAGGTCACAAAGCACAGGAGGAGACGCTTTGGCTGTGAGAATAGCAGGGCTTCTCTGGGTTCTCCAAGAGGCCTAGGCATTTACAAGGTTGGTGGGAAAGCGAGCCTGCAGCCTATTCTAAACAAACACATCGAACCTAGGTTGGAGTCACTGCAAGTCACATGTATTCAATGCTTCAGAGTTTTCAAAGCTATTTTCATATGTATTACCTCCCTTCATACTCACAACAACTCTCTGAGGTGGGACCTGATCTTTGTTTCAGAGATGAGAAAAACCAAAGTTCAGAGAACTGAAATGGCTTTCCTCACATCCACCTGCAGAGTCAGGAACTGACTTTTTAACGCTGATCAAATCCTTTGGAATTGGGACTACTTTTGTTTATGCCACTTTAAGTTATTCATATTCGGTGAACAAAAATAGCACAGTACCTAACACCATACAATACCTCACCTATGAAAAAGATCACCTTAAAGTCACTGATAATTTTTTTATATATGTAGTTTTTACATTGTTGTTCCTCTCAGGTGTAAGCCCCATAGAATTCCCACCACCAAGTCACCTATGAACCAGCACCATAGTCTCTTGTGTTCTCTCCTCCCCAGTTCTGACTCCTCTCCCTTACCTTGCTGAATGTCTCCGATTTATCTTTTGCCTGCTAATTTTGTTTTTTCCTGATCCCTTGTTTGGATCCCTTATATTCTTCCTATAAGTGAAACCATCTGATATATTTCCTTTTGCTTCTGACTTATTTCACTGAACATAATCCCTTCTAGTTCCATCTATGTTGCTGTAAATGGCATGAGTTTATCTTTTTGACTGCTGCATAGTATTCCATTGTGTATTTATACCACAATTTCTTGATCCATTTATCTGTTTTAGAGCATTTATGTTGTTTCCATATCTTAGCTTTGTAAATAGTGCTGTAACAAATATAGAAGTGCAAGTTTCTTTTTGAATTAATGTTTTTGTGTCTTTTGGGTTAATTCCTAGTTGTTGAATTGCTGGATCATACAGTAGCTCCGTTTTTAGTAGTTTGAGAGTCCAGCACACAGCTTTTCATAGTGATTAGACCAGTTTGCATTCCCACTAGCAGTGTAAGAGTGTTCCTTTTTCTCTACATCCTCACCAGTATTTGTTGTTGCCAGTTGTTTTAATATGGGCCATTCTCACTGGTGTGAGGTGGTATCTCATTGTGGTTTTGATTTGCAGTTTCCTGATTATAAGTGATACTGAACTTTTTTCATATACCTTTTGACCATTTGCATTTTCTCTTTGGAAAAGTGTCTCTGCCACCCATATTTTGACTGGATTGTTCGTTTTGTTGAGTCATGTGAGTTCTTTGTAGGCCTTTGAAAGCAATCCCTTACAGCTGTATGGTGTGAAAATATATTTCTCTTACTCAGTAGGGTATCTCTATTTTATGCCAGGCAAAGTCCAGAATGCTGAAGTGTATATTGCTAAAAAGAAGGAAAGGCAGGACTCGGCTACCCTAAAAGTGGGAAGGAAGGCGTGCGTGTCAGACTTGAGAAATGGTTCAGAAACATGTTGCTGAAAAATACCAGGTTCTTCCTACCTGCCACAATGGTTAAAACCAAAAGATAAAGGACAGGGATTGAATATTTAATCTGCACTTTAATTAGATCAGCAAGCTAATCTGAGAATGGCCAAGCATCATGCTCCAAAGAAAACAGTTTGAACACTTCATCTCTAACTCATAAAGGCTACTGTATAGCGAGTTAAACAAAGACAGTTAATTATCAGTGAATGGCCTTCACTCCAGGCAGTTAACAACTTCTGGGAGTTTTATGGTGCCCTGACTCCCTGGCAGCTTCCCCTCTGCTGGCATCTGGATTTAGAGCACTTTATTCCTAGGATGGCTCAGACTCTGATAGAAATGGTATCCATCACTCTTGCAGGCACCTCTTGGACTAGAAAGTTAACTTGGAGCAAAGAGGTCACAGGTCAAATAGTATGTGAATGTGCAGATTCCTAAACTGGCATAGCACTCTTCTCATTCCCCTCCCTAGTCCTTATCAGAGGGACCTAGTTAAAACACTTTCCTCATGTCTGCTTTTCTGTTCAAGAAATATTAGTCTATGTATATGGACTAAGAGGATAAAGACATAAAAATGCATACCATTACCCTGCCCTAGGCAGTTGTAGAAAGTAATTCACAGGCACAAATGGATTCAGCAAACCAATGACTTCAATCTGGAAGTAATTTAGTACATAGTAGTTTAGTACTAAGGTTAAATTCTGGCTCCAGGTCCAAGGGGGTTGTAGCAAATCTTCCTTGGGTCATGTAAATGGTGTTAAATTAATTAAACAGGGAGGATGTTAGACTGAGGTGGCTTTAATGCCACATGGTGGCCTGTGTGAGCAAACTAAAACAGAAGTCTGTAAATGCCTCAAGGTCTTGAATCTAAGACTGAGGACAACCAATCACAAGCAACCAAAAGCACCTTTAAGTGACAGCCAATCAATCACGTCCTTACTTTGCCTCTTTTTCTCTACAAAAGTCTCTTCCCAAGTTAATGCTGGTAGAAAGCACCTAGTCACTTCTGGTTTGGCACTACCCAGCTGGAACCTATTTTTCCTCAGATAAACTTAAACTTTTTTATTATATATGCTCATCTTGTCTTTTAACAATGGGTGTACCTGTTAGAGGTTGAACTAGACAGTTACAGTTCTGACTTGATCTATATGCTCTAGCTTCCAGGTTAGAAACAATTTTTGTAATGGAAACAATTTCTCACAGGATTAAGAAGTGGTATGGGAAAGACAAGAATTCCTAGGAGAAAGAGGAAGCTGCTAAAGAATTGCTAACAAGATCACAAAAGTTTTGCTGTTGGTAAAATTTTAGTCCTTCATAACTAGAGGAGTCTCAAATCAATACTTGCTATAATGAAAGATGTTTTATTTTTAAGGGGCAAGCTATCTTCCATACATACTTTCCCCCCTGAGCTTTGGTGATTTTCAAAAGACATGTATCTATTGTCAATGAAATTTTATATATATAAAATCTTTCTATCTAAAATAAATAACCTGGGCCTCCCTGGTGGTGCAGTGGGTTAAGCAACACACTGTTAAGCAAACCGCAGCCACTGCAGCACAAGTTCGATCCCTGCCCCCGGACAGGGAGGGGACCCACATGGTGCAGCAGACCTCTCCTGCTTCGCCTGCTGCTGCCCTCAGCAGTGTGTTTCAGTCAGTCTGCCTGTTCTGGTCCCCACTCTGTCTGGTGATTCCTCTCACCTCCTGTGACTCTGGCCTGTACCCCAGCTCTTGTATGCATAAATAAATAAAATTTAAAAAAATAGAATAAAATAAAATAAAATAAATAACCAAGGAAGACTATCTTTTTTTTTTTTTTTGATGATAAGGAAATTTAAACCTGTTTTGGGGCAAGGGGAACAAAGCAGGAAAACAAAACTATTTCCATTGAAGCCATAATTATGAAGACTCTGACAATGTGGAAATGGATAAAGTTGTATGACATGTATAACTGTAACTGAAAAGAATGTAAACTGAAAAAAATGTAAAAGATGGAAGGGAAAGTTCTTTTTGCAGTGGTAAGGTGATAGGATTGTGGCTTTCTCCTGATTTTCATACTTTCGGAAATGAATTTTTATCAGCTTTCCTGGTGTAACATTTAAATGTTTTTCTCATTCAGGTTAACTCAGCTTTTTAAGGAACATTTTTTATTTTAATTATTCAATGACTTCTTTCACTCTCAAGCATTTTGACAATTTGCAAGGGAGTCCCCTCAGCCCCTGGGACAGAGGTGCATGCAGGTAACACTCTGTGAACAGCACAACTATATCATCAGAATTCTTTGAAGCAATAGTAGTTCAAAATATCCCATAAAGATACTATTTACCAAATACTAAACAGAGGTGACAGGAATAGGCTTATCAGGACAATTAGCAAACAATCAATTGCAATAGAGATTTTGTTTCTCTGGGAAAGCAGAAACATGCTAGGTAAAAAAAGTGTGGTTCAAGGAGACTGTTAACCAATACCTCGAAAGCCTTTTTTTTTCCCCCTGCAAAAACATGTGTCCATTAATAACCAATGGAAATGTAAATATCTTATCAGAATGTCAGGTTCTGCTCACAGTCTCAGATATTTTGTTGATGTCTTTCTCTACTGTTTAGAATTTGACCTCAGAGACAAGAGGTATATTTTATCTTACACAAAAGAGAAAAGTTCAAACAACATGTGAAATACATTCAGAATATGAGTGTTTTATGCATGATCTTCATGTATAACATCCCTCCAAAGCCACATCTTCCCAGGGCTGGGGAAATAATTCTTAAGTCTTAATAATTAATAATTATTCTTAATTATTAATAACTCTTAATTCTTTCAATGATTGCAGCTTCTGAATGTCTTAAAATATAGCTTTAGATTATTTCATTTATTTCTCACAGAACATTGAGATCACTTATTGTCCTATTTTACAAATAAGTAGATTGAGGTGCAGGGAAAAAAGTGGGTTTCCAGTAACAGGACTGATGGAAAAGAGTAGAAAATTTAGGAAGGAGACACCAAAGACTAGAAACTGTAAGTGAGAGTAGAAATGATTAACATAGTTGTTAAGCCAGCTATGGAAATGAAAAATCCTTCCCTTACCTGCTATAGCAAATATCAGATTCTATAGAAAGTATCTGGAGGTACAGACCAGAGGTGGGGAGGTGGAGGTGGAGGGCCACTGAAGAGAATCCCTGGTCCTTACAAATCAACCTAGTCACACTCTAGAAGTAATTCATTTAACAAGGGATTATAATTCCACAAAAGAATGGATCCTTCCCCAAAAGAGCACTATATCAGTTCAATTCAGCACTAGCAAAACGTAGCTCTCTTGCTCCCCTGTGTCTATGCAGGCATCTCTTAGCAAGAGCAGATGCAGCTCTTTCTGCCTGTTTTTGTCTGTGCAAGCATTCTTTCCTTTCGTTTCCTTTTTAAAATAATAAATCTATCCTTTTCAATATAATTAAACATCTCTGCCTTGTGGGGAATTCACAGCATGCTGCTGAAAGGGGAAGTCTGATGAAATTTTTCTCAAAGGTAAGGCAAGAATCCTGTTCTCTGAGCCAACACCTTTGCAAAATGACATCAAGACTAAGCCCCTCAAGTTCTCGCTAAGAGGTTTTCCATGTTGCCATACTGGACATGGAAAAGTATTATCATGGCATTGATATGGAGGTTACAAACAGTAAAGGAATTATGCAGATACGAGATACTTCAGATTCTATACTGGGATTTCTTGGGTTCTTTCCATGTTCTAAGAACTGAACAAAGGCAACTTGTGATCTTATCAGAGTTTCAGTGTCTTTCTGGACCTTTGCCTCTGAATAAAGACAGCCCACCTGACCAGCTCTACCCTCCTTTCTACCCTCCCCCCAGTTTTGGTCTGACTGCTAGCTCTCCCTCAGGCCCTCCCCCATTCTCTGTTCATCAGTTCCTGGAATTTTGACTGGTCCCCATGGGGCTTTGAAGGAAAGGCCAGCACCAAGTCCTTGGGTCTTCTTGGGACCAGATGAAGAATCTCTGTTTCTCTCCCATTATCTTTGAATCATTCCATGCCAAGGTCTAACCAGCCCTTAAATTAACAATCATGGGGAACCAAGAGGGAGGTCTGGGCCTTGTACTTCAACTGGTAGAATTTTAAAGTTACAGTGGAGAGAGGGGTCTTGAGCATGGGATTTTGGGGAGACAGGAGACATGGAGCATTTGGTAAGTAAAACCTAAAGCAAAAGTCATATGTGCTGTGACTGTAAATGTTGGAGACCTGAGAATTGGTACAGAGCCTGAAGTCCAGCACTACCTTTAGATTCATCTTCCAGAAAATCCCATAGTGGGGTAGGTCTGTGCCAGGGAAGAATAAGAGCATCTCCAAAATGTCTCTTGTATTCCCTGCCTTGACTGCAAGCTACCTGTCTCACGAACAAGAAGTTCTCATGTAATGTCATTGTCATCAATAAGGCCTATGAATTTTAGTGAAACGGCATAAAATAAAATCAGTTTTACCACTGATTTAGTTAGTTTTACCACTAGCAGATATAAACAAGAGTTAAGTTCCTATGGCATATTTCTTGTCACAAAAGCACCACCAAACTTCTAAATAAAAACCAAAATATTTCTAAAATTAACCAATCACTTGTACATTCATTTACATTCATTCACGCATTCACTTTTCATTTATTTCATCCAGTTCAGGGTGTCAGGTGGTTAGAGCCTATGCAGGTAGACTAGATGCAAGGCAGGAATCACGTCTAGATAGGGGGTCCCTCTAATATAGGTTATACCCACTAACTCACTCACTCTCACTCACTAATACCAGGATGATTCAGACACGGCAATGAAGCTAATGTGCACATCTTTGGGATGTGGGACGAAACCAGAGTACACATAGAAAACCCCCTGACACAGACTTGGGGAGGACGAGCAGTGGCCCTGGCTTAGAATGAATTTGTTTTTCTCATCAATGTTACAATAAAGTGATGCAGGACCTACTGTACTTCCCCTTCCCAGAGACACCTTCTAGACCCAATTTCCAGCTCTATGATTATTCTCTTGTTTTGTCATGTAGGAAATCAGAAAATAAACTCTTTGTATCTAATGTATGATCTAGAAGGGAATTTCTAAATTTTTTTAATAACTTGAGTAAGCCAAGATCCATCAGTCCACTGAATAAACATTAACAAAAAGAGCACTTGATACAAAGTAGACCCTTTAGGGAACTCTTCTACACTGCTGGTGGAAATGCAAACTGGTCCAACCACTATGGAAAGCTGTGTGGCAATTTCTCAATCTACTAAAAATGGAGCTACCATATGATCCAGCAATCCCACTCCTAGAAATAGACCCAAAAGACACAAAAACACTGATTCAAAAGAATATCTGCACCCCTGTGTTTAGTGCAGCACTATTTACAATAGGTAAGACCTGGAAACAACCTAAATGTCCCAAACCAGATTATTGGATCAAAAAGATGTGATACATATACAAGATGAAATACTCTTCAGCAATCAAAAAGATAAACTAGAGCCATTTGTAGAAACATGGATGGAACTAGAAGGGATTATGCTCAGTGAAATAAGTCGGAAGGCAAAAGAAAAATACCGGATGGTTTCACTCCTTGGAGGAATATAAGGGAACCAAGTAAACGACCAAGGAAAAGAATAATAACAATTAAAAAAAAACACTACAAAAACAAAGAGACAAGGAAAAATCAGAAACACTTTGTGGGGACGGGGGAGTGAATGGGTTGAGGACAGAAAGAGCACAAGGGACTGAGGTGATGGTGCACTGGTGAAATGGTGGTGGGGAATCCATGGCGACCACAATTGATGTCAAATATATATAAATAAAGAAAAAGAGGGAGAAAAAAAAGTAGGCCCTTTAGTCTGGTTGGGATGATGGGACACAGTGTTGTTACACTGCAGTTCAAGGCACAGACGCTGACACGGGCACTCAGACCCAGTCTGTTTCCTGGCTAAGGCTACAGGACCTGCACAGGGTCAGCCTTGCCCCCAGCTCCAAGGCCCTATCTTGACTGCATGCTAAGAGACGTGACCCGACACACTGCTCAGTTTAGCATTATCTTCCCACCAGCTAGCTTGAGCATCAATCAATCACCTTTAGATAGAGGTTAACCAGGGGTCTAGGCTTATGTGGGGCAGGAAGACACCTGTACTGGAGGACACCTGACCCCCCAGTTCTTACTCTGGTTTCATTTCATGCATGTTTCCCATTCCATTCAGAGACCTGGAATTTTGCTCCATCCACAATCTCCTATTCATACACCTCACTTGTCACAATACCCTGAGTATCTCCCCACCCCGATTCCAGTTGACATGTTCTGCCTACAGCTAGACAATGCAGCTTGTGGTGCTCTTGTGGGAAAGGAAGGGCAACAAAAGTGAACCCCGAGGGCCTCATGTCACCCAAGTGAGCACCACAAACCCGTTTAAGTGGTACCCGCAGCGGCATGTCATTTCCCTCAAAGTCATAATATCCTACTGAAAACAAAGCAGACACTGCCTTGTGTAACTTAAGCCTAAGTTTTTAACACAGCCACCTGCTTCTCTAGAAACTGCCAATTCGGACCAAAGTTCAATGTGGTTGTAATTCCAACAAGCAGCTGCATTTCTGATAAATCATTAGTTATCAAATTAACTGTGACCTTGGCACCACTCACAAGGGTTTTAGAGAGCACACATTTTAAAATGTTGTTGGTTCCCATGTTATTTTTGAAATCACATGATTTTAAACACTGGACTTTAGACATTACCAAAGTTTTTGGTCTGTGGGATTCTTGCATAAAGTGTGTAGAGATATGTATTGGGTCTAAAGTAACTCAGTATTTCCACATTTAAACCAAGTGAATTCAGAATTTAAACTCTGGCAGCTCAAGAATTTCTACCTTTCTCCATCTTTCGTCCCTCTTTCCAGTGGAGAGGTGTCTATACCAAGCGCCTTGTCAATGGCAGCTGACTCTGCAGACTCGTCTTCATCAGGTCCTCATCCTGATGAACTAACCTCATAGCTGATGGACCTCCTTATCATGTCTCTGGTCACGCAGCCCCCTCACCCATCTTCCTGGTTCTGATACTGGACTTTCTGGGCGGGCAAGCTTGCTCTCAGCTGCTTCTGGGCCCCTTTCAGGTACCCTCTGGAATTCCATGATGCTTCCAGGGCACTGTGACACACAGTGAGCTTACCCAGGCCCACAGGCCAGTGCTCTGCCCTCAGCTACTGCTCTGTTCTCTACACAGACCATGAGAGACTCACACCTATTTACATTCACTGCAATTACCAATATTTTCAGAGACCTAAAAAGAAAAATAGACATGGATATGTGTGTCCCTCTGTCCCTTGTTTCCTTAAGTTGTTTACTGGAAGTAATCTGACTATGCATATATAGGAAATATTTATTGAGTGCCTACTATGTGCCAAGAACTGTTCTAGAGATATTGGGCAAAATAAGATAAGACATGCCTCCTGATCTCACGGACTTTTAAATCCTAACGTGTCAAGGCAAACAATAGGCAGGATCTCATTTCACAGTGAAATCTGCGCTTATTTCTGATTCTTATATCCAGAAAACTCATGAAATACTAAACTTTCCCCCAAACAAGATATGCCTGAAAGCTCTATAAGTTGTGAGCCAATTCTCATGATGTAAGAATTACAAATTCCCAGAACTGTACTGTGGGTTGTTTACCAAAGTCTTAAAAATACTGACTTGACCACTTCTAAGACAGTATGATTATCCATTATATTGAGTGCTTACTCTGTCTCAGCCACAATATATCAAGGTCTTTGAATGTATTGTCTCTAATTCTTAGTATAACCCTAAATTAAGTGAGTATTGTTATTATTATTAGCCCTATTTGGCAAATGAGAAAACTAAGACTGATAGAATTTAAGTAAATTACTTGAGGTCTCACAGGTGGTAAGTGGGTGACCTTACTTTTATGGAAATCCCATGGTTTGACTTCAATCTAAGTAGGGAAATCCTTAAAAGAAAAACAAAATTTTAAGTAGGAATTCTTGGAAGATCCATTTCAATAAAAACTTTCCTTTACATTTAATGTTTGCTTGTGGAGGAGAGGGTGAAATAGACAACATTTGTAGAAACACTGGCAATGAAGACCAAACAAATGTACGAGCATCTCAGAAGCATAGGAGGGTATAAAAATCAAATCCATTTTATAAATTTATAGTTCCTATATCAGCTCCTGGAAACAGATCTTGAAGGGGGAGGGGATAGGAGAGAAGACCCAGGACAAATACTTTGTGGGCATAGCTCCTTCACCAGGCCCTGCCCCTAGACAGCCTCCTCCTGGTGGACTCTCCTCTTATTTCTCACACAGTGAAACCCACCATATCCTCTCCACCCTGAGGCAGCCTTCCACCACATGGCAACCTCCTTCTCTGCAACCCTGGCCTTGGCCCTGCACCCAGCCTCCCACACATATCATCTTCCTTAGGCCACCCCATCAGTACAGGTGTCTTCCTGCCCCAGATAAGCCTAGACCCTTGGTTAACCTCTATGAACATCAAATCCCCCTCCTGGATCACATCCCTTCACAATCCACTCAAAGCTGAAGCCATGAATAACTTTAAGAGCTGAGACTGGAACATCTGATGGGGTTAAAGCTCTTAAATTTACCCCTTATGCAGAAGCTGAGCTGAGTTAAACCCTAAGGGTGGTTCCCAGCACTGAGTTCCCACTCAGGGAGCCAGGGGAGGAACCACAAAGTAAGGGTGCCAGGAATGGTTGTTGATGGGCCCTTGAATGTCCGGTCAGTGAGTTAATTTTGCTGCTGCCTCTGCTGGTCACCTTCCACATTGTCTTTCCTTATAGACAGAGCTGCTGCTACTTTCTAAGTTCCTTGAAGGCAACAGAATAGGTGCTTTATAAACCGTCTCCAGTATCCCATAAACATTCTCTCCTCTTCAGAACAGAGAAATCCCACAATGGCCTGTTGTAAAGGGAAATGCTATCCAGAGTAATGCAATTTGTGGTAAGTTGAGCACATCAGAAAATCTTCCCTCCCTTCCTTCCTCCACCCTCTCCTCTGTTTCTCCCTTAATCCTTTCCCTTTCTGGATCTCTGTTCACTGGAACAAAAATGACATTGTGACCATGACCACATTATGGTGAATGGAAACACAAAGAGAACTGATTAAACTGTTCGGAGTTTCCTGTCATGTGACCCACGTGGAAACAAAACCATATCAGATGTTCCATTCTCAGCTCTTAAAACTTATTCCCTGCTTCTGCTCCTGCATTGTTTCACAAATTATTTATTTTTGTTCTCATTTCAAAGAATGTATCTACATTATATTTTATATTTTTAAAGGGATCTTTAAGAGATTGCTCTCCAGAAAAAAATTCTGGAACATGGACAGGTATATTTGATTTCTGGTGTAGGTATACTTCAGGGTGAATTGCATCAGGACATTCTTTCTAAACCTTGATTTGGGCAGGATTTACATTTTCAGACTAATGCCTGGGGAAACAAATGTAATGCTGATAAACTTTGTTTTCATATCCTCTCTCCTTTACCACCCCACTGTCCCCCAAATCCCCAACCCCTCCATTCCTGCCTACTGCCAGTACCCGTCCCTCACATCTGGTGTCTTCTCCAGTATTCTAACTACTGTTAGAGTTTGACTTCTGTGTCAGTAGTCAGCCTGGGTACAGATCCAAGCTCTAGCCCATCCTAGTCATGTGACCTTGGGCAGGTTACCTGACCTCAGTTAGCTCAGGTTGCTCATCTATAAAGTAGGAGAAATAACAGGGTGCCATGAGAATGAAATGTCTTAATAAATGTAAAACACCCAGAACAAGTCCATTGATAACAACGTTTTTAAACTGCAGCCCTTTACCTAGATCAAACATCCAGAAGCAGTGCCGATAATTGTCCATCTTGGCCTTGTCCTCTTCTTCCCATGCTGATCACTTTCTTTCCTATTTTCATCCCTTATGCCCATCATACTGTTAGACAGCTAAATCAAGCCATGACTTCAGGACTCCCTTATTGCTCACATCAGACACTTCCCTGTGCACTTGTATCATCTCCACCTTCACCAGTGCCCTTGCCTCTCTTGCCCCTGTGCCTTTGTTTGCTCCCATGCAGCTCCAGGCATGGGCTACACCCACCAGCAGCAGGCTGGGTCACCAGGAGGCCTGAGCCCAGCCCCAAAGTGTCTGCCCCAGAGGGATTTTTCAAAACCTCCATGTCGGTGTCTGCCTGACTAGGAGGAGTAAGATAAACCGTAAGCCTGATCCTCCGGTCAAGGTGGCTCTGCTCTGGGAGTCTGCCCAGCACTGCCCTTTTTCTCAGAGGACCTCGCTTCCAGAGAAAACTGCTTTGGCTTTTACCACATGGGTCAGAGTCTAAGTCTTCCTTGCTGAGAAGTGGGAGAAACTAGTTTAAGCCAGTGCATAAATTCCTCCCCTTCCCCCCACCCCGTGTTAAATAATGGGATTTATCTAACAAACAAGGGAAAACAAAGAGTCATTGAGGCTACAAGTAGCTGTTCTCTCACCCAAAGCAGTGTCCAGTGTTTTGAAGGCCTAAAACAAAAGGTGTCTAAGACGGTGTCTTCCTGCCAGCGAAGACTTGGAACTCCTATCCTGAACAGAAAGCCAAGCTCGCAAGATGCATCTTCCTGCCACCGAGGGCCTGAAGCACGCGGCAGCCAGACAACAGGCCGAGAAGCTCACTTGGCTGAGCTGCCCCAGCACAGCACCAGACAAGAGACACAGGAAACAGCCACTGCAGCAGGGAGCGGCCCAGCAAGCAACCACTTTCAGACAGCTCAGTGATAAGCCCGCTCTGGGTCTTCACCTTCCCCTGAGGCTATAACAACAAAGCTAGGAACAGTTTCAGTCACTTAGCTACATGCAAAGCATCTGAACTTCTCTCCTCTGAGGTTGGCTGCTGGAAGCTTCTCCATGTTCTTCAGAGGCCCCCACCAGCCTTCTGGAAATCTGGCGTGGTGGGGGCAGGAATGGCTGACTCTGCAACTGCTGAAATCCTCCCAAAACGCTGAGTAATCCCTGGAGGCCGAAGAACAGAGCTACTTCTGCCCTCACTTATACTTGCATCAGTCTCCATCCCCTACTTACTTACTGTGTCAATATTTCACCTGGGGCCATTCATCCTCTTCTGGGCACCCTCCTAGGGGGCACCACCTGTAACAGTCTTTGACTTCAGCCTGGATCACAATTCCAAAGCCCAGTGCTAAACCGCTACGGTGTGCAGTATGGATTACAGGCCTCTATGTGGAAACTAGGTTTTTATTTCTGAGCCTTAGCTTTCTCTTCACCTCATGGTTTTATGGTTGTTATGAGAATGAAATAAATCTATGCATCTGAAGTCCTCAGCATGGTGCCTTGATAGTAAATACTCAATATTTGTCAACAGATCCATGTCATTACTATAATTGTCAAAATACCATAAATCCACAATCCACATTGCCTAAGTTCACCTGCCTCTCACCTTCCCCTTGCCAGCCTCCCTACCCTCAGGGTGTGACAGCCTGGTTTCTGCCTCTACCTTAGTTCCCAGGCTATTATGGACAGACCTTCATTTTCTTTGGTATTTAAAATAATCCAATAATGTTGGTAGAGCAAGATTAAGTACTTTGCCAAGGATAATTCTTCCAGGTTCAAAAATAGAGCTCTGATAAATCAAGCGAGTGTTGTTGCTTTTACTGTAAATTGAGCTGTGAAAAAAAATACTGTGAACAAAAAAAGGGAGAGCCTAAGCTCACCCTCCCAATATTACAGCAGTGATATTCACATTGTGCATTCCCTACCAGACTTGCCTATCTCTGCAGACAGAATTTTCTCTTGATTCATTGCCCCTGTGGATCACTCTGTGTTGGTAGGACCCCAAAATACCCACTGAGAGATTGTAGGGTAGCCATGGAATAAATCCAGAATGACTTCAGTTTGAACCCAGGAGAATAAAAAATAATCAAACAAGGATAATAGATAGTGAGTCAAGCAAGTATCCTTTTATCTTTACACACAACATTACTGACAAGGGACTTATCACACAGATCCACAAAGAACTAACCAGACTAAACAGAAAAAAAGAAAACAACCCAGTCCAA
>JAGFMF010012131.1:528648-540426 GCA_019455555.1 Galemys pyrenaicus | reverse complement strand
GGACTGAGGTGATGGTGCACTGGTGAGATGGTGATGGGGAATACATGGGGATTACAATTAATGGCAAGTATATGTGAATTTTAAAATATTTTAATAAAAGAAAAAAAAATGAAAAAAAAGTATCCTTTTAGAGACAAGTCAGCCAATTTGAGCAGTTATGTTTTTTTAATGTATTAAATGTTTTGATGTATTATTTTTGACAAATAAAAATCATGGCATATACTTAAGGTATACAGCATGATGTTTTGATACATTGCTAAATGATTACCACAATCAACATAATTAACAAGTCCATCGCCCCTCACAGCATTTTGTGTGTGGTGAGACTACTGGAGATCTACTGTCTAAGCAAATTTCAAGAATACAATTCACTATTATGACCATAGTCACCATGATGTATATTATGTTTCTAGAATTTATTCATCATATAACTAAAAATGTGTACTCTTTCATTAATATCCTGAGCCATTATTTTTTAATGTAAACTGTGTTATATCCATGTTCTTTAGTGTATACTGATAGGACATATGGGCATATAATGCAGTCATATATTAATTTATTCAGTAAACCAAAGCCAAGGTTAAAATATGAACTTTAATCCTATTCCTTTCCACCCACCCCCAGATCATTAACTATATCAAGACTGGTTTGTTGTTGCTTTTTTTATTTTAACATTATTTTTCTATTTTCTTTTCTTTTTTTAGTTAAGAGATTTTTCTTAACTAAAAACTTAACTAGAAAAAGGACTTCCTCATTTTATATGGAGTAGAAGAAATTTATGACTGTGTACTGTCAGTCTAGGGATTGATAGCAAGACCATTTCTTTCATGGAATATAGGTTATAGAAAATTCAAGGATTTTTAGGAAGGACGGAAAGTTAGAGACAATAACTAATTTGGTTTTGTTACAGGGCAACCCTAATATAAAATGGGTTCCCCACACTGGGTTCTCCACCCGCGCGCTCAGAAGACTTAAAAGTCCCAAATCCAGGTACACGTGGCAAAAGTTCTTAGCACGTTTTATTTTATGAAAGAAAGGGGAATAGAATAGTAATAACACCAAAGGAAAAAGAAAGGGATACAAATCCACAAATACTCTACCAGATCTAAGCAATGGTGCGTTGAGAGCTGGCTCCGAGTCGAATGAGATGGCTCCGAAGGCAGGGGTCTGGCTCCTCAGTAAGAAGAAGGACCCCAAACTCACCTCTGGTTTTATAGCCAGCCTGGCTGCTCAACTCCACCCTCAGGTCCCAGTAATCCACTCTTCGATAATCATCTTATCGGATTTGTGGATTTGTGGTTCTGGAACACTGATGGTCTGGAGTGGGGGTTGGAGTCCACACACCCATAATCCATTTAGGACCACCTTTCCCCCTAACAGTTTGAGTCCCCTTCTCAATACCTGAAGCTCTATGTGAGCTTCCTCTTTTTGCTCTTTTTGATTTGCGCACCAAATGTATGATACTGACACATTCCATCTATATTCACTGCAGGCTCACCTCCATACATACCATTTGGTTGAGAGATATATGGCAAGAGAATGGGAAACTGTTTCATGACAGACAGTCACCCAGGGCAGATAGGAGCTGGCAGCAAAGGTCTCACAGCAACTCCCTGCAGGCATCCCGTCCTCTGAATCCCATAACATCCCAGGAGGATGGCCAGGTGTTCAGGCAAGACCCCATGGGCTGTGGTTTCCAGCCTTTGCCTGCAGGGTCTATGTGGATACATGCCAGTGACCGTGCACCGTGGAGGAGCTGATCCTCTACAATGAATAATCAGGAATAATGGGAATTTAGATGTAGAAGTCCAGAAAAGTCTTTTGTAAATTGGTAAGTAGGGTTGAAAAATAAATTTTGTTATGTTGTGGCTACTGCCAATAGTCTGCTCCTTCATTTGAATTTAAATGTGGGAGATTCTTTACCTCTGTCATTAAAATAAATTTTACTTAGAATCACATTTTTAAATTGTTGTATTAAAAAAGTTAATACAAACACTCAAAATTGAAAAACTAATGCTCAATAACATTTCTTCCTTTTTCCTCTCCTCCTCTCTCCTCCCCTCCCCTCCCAATTCTTCTCCCTTTCTCTTCCCTTCCCCCCCTTCTCCTCCCTTCCCTTCCCCTCCTCTCTCTCATGTGCTCTCATTAAATTAATTAAGCCAGGAGGTCATTGGACTGAGGTGACTCTAATGCTATGGAGGCCTATGCAAGCAAACCAAAAACTAAGCCTGTAATGCCTCAGGATTACAAAACAGACCAAGAACAAACCCTCCTGTTAGCAGAGTGCACTAACAGCTGAGGGGCTAAACCTTGACAAATAAAAGAAACTGGGACCATGGGAGACATAACAGGAGTGATAAAGATGCAACCCTGGGAGACATGGGACCACCCCCAGGAGACATAATGAGACATAAGAAATACAAGTCAATAACAAGAAAAAAGCTGATGACATTATCACTGTTAGGACAGTGGCCAATGAAGAAACTGCACAATCACCACAGCTCATCCCCTAGACCCAAAACATGAGCATAACTATCAAAACCCCAAAGATGTTTTCGCCAGAGGCAACCCATTTGAGATCCCTCTGTGCAGGAGCTGCTCTACTATATGCTCTTGCATAAATCCTTTCAGGCTTGCTTGCTGCTGGCAGGAGTTAGCCTGTTTCTTTAGCCCTTGCTTTGGAGAGCAGGCTTGTGTCTTTAAATAAACTTCCTTTGGCTTTCTTACTGTTGTTATCATGTGGTGTTTCAGTTCCTTGATACACCTGTGGGTTTAGCATATCATGTCCTGTCACATATTTGGAGGCTCATTCACAACAACCTTGCTCTCACAGCAACCAAAGCAACATAATCACTTCCAATAGCCAATCTTCCAAACAGCCTCCTAAATTGTTTAATATGATGGGGTTTACCTTTAAGCTTTCTTCGTTTTGTCCTTCTCTCTCATAAGGACAGGAAAAACAAAACCTAAGGAACTGTGGGGTGAGAGGAAGAATGGGGTAGTGAGTGCTCCCCATACCATCCGAGGGGACTTGACATGGACAAATGGGTGACCACAGGTCAGAAGCAGTGCTGTGTGTCTTGGTCACACTTTCCAAGAAACAGCAGTGCCTTGCAGCCCTTCCAAATTCTAAGGGCACGTGAAGGGAGTACAGTGTTAGCAAAGGTGTCAAAGCTTCACAAATTCCAAGTTTTGCTAGTGTGTTTTCATCAATATTGGCCTTTTCCAATTAGGAGACACCTCCTCATATGACTGCCTCTACTCCCCAGCTCCTTGCTCTTGTGTATAAGCTCTTTACAGCAAGTATCTACATTTATAGATTAACCATCTCTTCAGCAACTCTAGTTGTTTAATGGCTTGTTACTCATATTTTAGTGTCTCATTGTATGCCCCAATGAAAAATTCAAACAGCACAACTACATTTAAAGGATAGAAGGCATTTTGTGGTACAACATGCGGACCCTCTCCTGTGACAGAGGAATACTGGGGAAGAGGGATTCTTCAGGGTAAGGTTAGAGGAACTGGGCTAGGGGGGAAACAGCAGTGGACCTTAACATTTTAATGCTGGGAATTCTGAGTGCTGTGTAGACACAGAAGGATTTTGTTTACGATAAAAGCAGAGCATTAGAAAATGAAATCTGATGATGGCTCATGTTTTCAAAGAAGGTGAGGACTCCCCACCATTATGGTTGGAGTTTAGAAGCACACATGAGCTAAACTGTTATCCCCCTCTCTGGAACATGGCAGATGGAGTCTGAAGTGCACAAGCAGTGGAGTGGAAAGATTCTTTGTGTTTATGTCATTTAGTGCAGTCACCCAGGCCTGTTTCCAGAAGATTGCCCTTTGTACAGACTTAAGACCAGAACTTCAGATGTGCATAAAGTCATTCTGTAAAATTAAACTCATCTACATGTGCCAGAGAGATGTGCAACTAAAGTGTGTCTGCCCATGTTAATATGGGCCTTAATGTGAAGAAATGGGTGGTCTCATTTGACTCTTGTTGACTTCGTACCCAGTATTTTCAAAAAGACAAAACCAAAGTTGAAATGTGAATCATTTGCTCCAGCATCACACAACCACCTGGCTACAGAACCTATATTTGAAGCTAGGTCCTTCTTTCTGGCCATAGACTTTCTGTTTTCTCTATTGACAATACTATACCTCATTGTGTCTTCCCCTTACTCACTAATAGGAAGATGCATCTGCCTCAGCAGACACTGAGCTCACACGCAGCTATAAAGAAAGGCTCTATGATTCAATGGCTGACATTATTCCCATTGCAGAGAATGGCTCACAGTTGGGATTACAACTCAATTTGGGTCAATAAAATACAAGGAAAAGTTGTTGTGGCCCTCGGGGGGAAGAACTTCCTCAGTTGTATGAAGTGATTATAGAAACAAGACCTTCTCTCCAGTTTGGTCACTAAGGAGAAATCCTGGGATCATCTCAGGTATTCCTGGCCCACATCCTAGGACAGCAAGTGTGACCTGCCTCAAGATGCAACAATGCCTGGGCAGGCCAAGTAGAGATATGGACCAAGACATGGAGCAGGTATGTGGGGTCTGTCACTGCTTCTACTCACGTATGTTCTGGACTCACAGAATGACTTTTCTAAAGACTGCTCTCAAAATTATGGCCAGTTTTCTGTCTTGTCCCTATCAATATCTTTCTTTATTCTTTTTTTATATTTCAAACATTGAATTCTTTCATGTTAAAACAGAATAAATCTTTGGGTGAGTGGGCACATTGAATTATGGTGGACTGTGGGTACCTTGTTGATGCATGTGGTGTGGTAATATGTGTCTGAAGAGGTGTAAAACCTACACCTCTGAATCAGAGAGTGTTGAAAACCAGTATTACCACAACAAAAATACAACCAATAAAAATAAATCTCCTTTGACTAAGTCTCTGTCTTTCTACATTCTGATGGAAAATAAAAAACAATGACAAGATAGATGTGTAAGTATTGTGAGGTAATCATAAAAGCTATGAAGAAAAATAAAGCAGAGACAGTAACAACGATTTTTTAGATAGGTGGCCTGGGAGGACACTATCAGGAGGTGACATTTATGTCTGAGAATAGTGGAGTGTGAGAGGGAAAGGGTGATTCTAGCTTCTTGGTTTGAGTGAAAGGAAGAAAATGGTACCATTCATTGAAATAAAGAAAACTAGTAAAGGAATATATTTGTATGAGGAAAATCAAGAAATCTGTTCTGGATGTATTGAAGGGTTAAATGGACACATTAAATGGTGATTCTAACAGATTAAGTCCCTCTTACTGAGGATTCCTTTGTAGGCCTTAGGATGATCATTCCTAATCACTGTCTTTGAAGGTGCCCCACCTGCTACTTCCCCAGCCCTGAGAATCTCTATCACCCTCCCTAGATTTGTCTTCATCATAGCCACCACAATCTGTAGTAACAAAACATGCCATTTTTGGTTAGCCCCCAATAAAAAGAAGTTATGTGAGAACAGCAACTTGTTCATAGCTGCATCCCTTGGACTTAGCACAGAGCCTGTCACAGAGCAAGGGCTCAAGGAGTACTTGTTAAGTGAGAACACAATGGAGGCTTGTGCTCTGCAGTACGTGGGTCTGCTTGGTTCTCACCTGAGTATAGTCAGTCACCAGTACACAGCTTTGAGCAAATCACCTTAGGCATTTTCTGTTTCATAAGTTATTTGATTAGTTTCTAAATAGGACACTTTTAAATTATGTTTAAAAGCTAGGATTTTTATTTATCTGACCACATTTTTATAGATCCTAATTTCAGTAATAATAATGCTAAAGGACTTTCTGATGCACAATGACAGCAAAGGAAATTACTGGGGATATAACACAGGGGTCCTCAATCCCCATCTGTTTGCCATTCTCCCAGGCTTCCCTCCAGAACCAGGAGGAAACACTTGGAAAAGATAAGTAAAGGAATTCACTTTCAGGAACATTATGGAACAAAACCTCTTGGGTGTAAACAGCTATTTTTAAATCAACAAATGAAAACATATCGGGTAAAAAACTCTCTTACAAACCAGTCTGACAAACTGACGACTTTTGAACACATCCGAGAAATTCTATTACTAAGCCATTAATTACTATGTAACTAGATACATAGCTAGGTAGGAACTACGCCACAAAAAACATCAATTTGTTTACAGAGCAGCAAATATTTCTCTTCTGATAGGGCAAGATTTCCCAGGGCACCTTCTGGAGAAGCAGAGGTGTATGCCCATTCATTGAAAGCTCCCTCACTTCCCTTGTTTTCTTTATCCTGGGCAATTTTTAAAGACTTCACTTTCCAAAAACTCCTGGTGTTCATTACTGAGAAAGGCATTCTTTTTCCACCAAGGTATCCGTATGATAGAAGGTCTCACCCGTGTGCAATAATGAGAACGGGAGCCTTTGTCATGCCGTGTAAAATGTGATGCTGTGTATATGAACCTTACCGTTGGCATGATTCTAAATAACTTAAAAAACAAAGAAACAAACAAATAATAAAAAAAAACCACCATGAATCCCTGGACGCTGATAAAGGCAGGAAGGGAGGAAAACAACGCAGAAGGTTGTGGTTCCTTACTTTTCCAGTCATAAACCAACAACGGTGCTTTGGAATGTGAAAATGGTCTGGAAAAGGGACTGAATGCTGTGAACAGAGAAGGCGCTCATTTTTTTCCTTCCTTACCAACAAATGATGACAACTGCAGACACCTAAGAACTTAAATGTCAACAAAGCACGATGGTTTATAGAAGAATAAATAAATAACATTTATGTTGTACAAAGCAGCTGTAGGTGGGCGAGTCCCCAGCGGGCAGAAAGTGCCCCGAGGGCAGCACTCGGGCCCTCAGGGGAGCAGGAGGGAGCCCAGCAGCAGCTCGCCCCGCTCCAGGCCGCGGCCCTTGTGCTCCGCTTTGACGCGCACGGCCAGGCGGCGCACGTCGTCCTCCGAGAGCCCGTCCAAGCACAAGTCCTGGTCCAACACGGCCTTGCGGCTCCGCAGGACCACGGCGCCGCGCTGCCGGCGCGTCTTGCCCGGCGGCTGCAGGACGAAGCTGACGCGGCAGCCGACCGCGCGGAGCTCGGCGTTGCCTGCGGCCGGGCCCTCGGCGCGGAGCAGCCGGATGCGCAGGCGCCCGCCGGCCGGACAGTACTGCGCGGCCAGGCGCAGGGCTGCACCCGCGCGGCCCAGAGTCACGGTGCCCTCGGCCTCCAGGAGCTCGGGCCGCGGGGCCGGGGGCGGCGGCGGGCACGCGGAGGGGGCGGGGGCCGGGGCCGGCGCCCGGGGGTCCTCGTCCTCGTCGCCGCTGGAGACGGAGCGGGCGCGAGCCAGGCCGAGACTCCTCCGGGCCCGCCGCGCGCGGCTCAGCAGCCCTTCGGGGCCGCGCAGGAGGCGGCGGGCGCGGGGCGGAGGCTCCAGCGAGTCCCGGAGCGGGCGGGGGCCGCCGGCAGGGGCGGCGGGGGCTCCGCTCGGGGGCCGGCACGGGACGTCGCCGCCGCTGTAGGTGTGGGCGCGGGGGCGCGGCGCGGGCCGGGCGGCCGGCGGGTGCAGGAGCGCGGCGGCGCCGGGGCTCCCGAGGAAGAGCGACTCCTTGCGGCGGGTGTGCGGGCTCTCGAGCAGCGCGCAGAAGCCGTAGGCGGTGCGCGCGCGGGGCAGGTGTGGCAGCGAGAGCGCGGCCTGCGAGCGCGGGTCCCAGTCTGTGCGCCCCGCGCCCTCGTCGGCTCCACCTGGCCACAGGTCCGGCTCGGCCGCGCACCGCCGGGGCAATGCAGCGGCCCGAGGCCAGGACTCGGGCGCGCAAGGGACGGGCAGCCGCGGCGGAATGCAGAACTCCGGGATGCGGCCAGGGGTGAGAACGTTGGAGAAGGCGGGCTCGGGAGCAGAGACCCGGAGTTTCCCGAGGAGTCTCATCTTCCCAGCTTGGACTGGGAGTGGCGAGGAAAAGCGCACCTGCAGGAGAGAGAAGTTGCTTGAGTTTGGGCGCCTGCAGCTCGTGGCGACGTGGCTGGACGCTCGCCCTTACGAACTCCAGTCAGCCTCAGCCGAGTTGTGAAGCACGCATACACCCGCCCGCCTAACATTCATTGACACTTAGTAAACTATAAAGAGAAACCAGACCTTTTCCTCTTCAGTCACTCCGGGTGTAGTTGCAGACTCAGAGCCTGTTGCCTCCTGGTCCCAGCGGTGGCACCAGCTTCAGCACTGTGGCCGGGACAGTGGCGCTGGTCTTATACCGGCAACCTTAGTCCCGCCCACCTGGCGGGAAGCCCAACCCCTGGAGGCACTGGACAGCCTGCCTTCCCGTCCCAACCCCACCTTCCCGCAGACACTGGAGGGGTGGCGGCGTGCAGCGGATGCAAAGCGGTCGCGGGATCAGGCACCCCCTGGTGAGCCTAGGAATCCGCATCCGTTCTGCGTGCACGGAACCGCGGACACAGGCTCGTAGAAGGTTGCAGGGCCTAAGAGGGGGGCCGGTCTCCCTGCCAAGAGAGAACTGAGTTGAAAATGTTGGCGGCTGAGAATGTTGACGACTTCTTGGAGAAGGTAAAGCAGGATGAGGAAACAGGAAGTTCCTTTTGCTAGGAGCTAAATCCTGTCCGCCAGCACGTACCTACAAGCCCTAGGGGCTTCTATTGCCCTGCCCTCACGCACCCACAGCCTGTGATCCAGTATGGTTTCCATGATACTCGTGTACTGATTTATTTACACTTCAGTCTCCCTCTGCTGGACCGTGACCTCTTTAATAGCTTAAGACCTGACTCAGTAAATACCATAAACATGGTGAAGTAGGTGAATGAATGTATTCAAAAATTTCTGAATTCTGTCGTTTTGTTTGACTTCTAGCCCATGCCCTAATAATGACTCTTGACATTTCCTAAGCTACCTTATTCTGTTCCAGCAAGGAGGTATCCGGTGAGAAAATGTCTTACAGAAAAAATGTAGGTTTCCTTTTCCAAGCCCCAACCTTTCATTTTCTAAGATGAGGTAACTGGAAACCCAAAGGAATTTGGGAAATTCCACACAGGTTAAATAGAGTTAGTCAATAGACTAACCGTTTCCTACTTGACTTAGCTTGTGATACTTCCTGTAATCTGAAATTCCCTCTCTCTACTTTTCCCTTCCTTAGGAACTCCTGTTTGTTTCCCTCCTGTTGGCCAAATATCATCCCCTTCAGGACCCTTTATCCAACTCACACACTACAGTTCACATTCCCTCCACACACATTCTATTAACCACTATTGCTGCATTTAACATGCTGCTTTGGAATTTTTGGCTAACAGGGTTGTGTCCTCTAGTAAATTAGATTTCTATTGCATGGAGTTTAGGAATCTATTATTAACATATGCAAAAAGAAAATAAAATCAGTGTGACCAAAACCTGGGTCTACCGCCATCCCAGTTTTCCCTATGCTAAGGACAAGGCTGTGTTATTCATCTTTTATCGAACTCCAGCACCTGGGAATACAATGCCGGGCAAATAGTAAGTGCTCAGTAAATATTTGATGAGTTATATTGTGTTGAATTATCCCGATCTACAATCCAGGTCTTATGACTGTTGGACTGTTAAACACTTATTTCTCTAACTGCATAATTCAATTTCTTTCTCATAACAAACCAGGTGGTAGACATTGCCTCTATTTACCAGATAAGAAACTGAGGTGCAGGTTAAGGGATCTGTCTGGGATCGCTCAAACTATGAATCATAACCCACATATCCTAAATCCTAGTTTTTTTGCTGTTTCTTATAATTCTTCCTTCATTCTTTCCTTTTTCTATCTCTTAAGTCAATATAATTTACTGAGTCTGCTGTATATCAGGCATTTTGCGTCATATAGTACTCTATACACAGAATGTTATTTTTAAAAAATATTTATTTATACATACAAGAGCTGGGGTACAGGCCAGAGTCCAGGGCAGTGAGAGGATTCACAAGAGACAGAGTAGGGAGAACAGGCAGACTGACTGAAACACACTGCTGAGGGGAGCAGCGGGCAAGGCAGGAGAGGTCTGCTACACCATGTGGGTTCCCTCCCTGGCCGGCAGCAGGGATCGAACTCGTGCTGCAGTGAATGTGGTTTGCTTCATAGTGTGTTGCTTAGCCTACTACGCCACCAGGGAGGCCCCAGAATGTTATTTTTAAATACAACTCAGTCTGCTATTATGCATTTTACACTATCCTTGCTTTGGACTGTCCAATTATTTCTAAATCTTTAAAGATAAGGAGAATGTTTCCCCTGAGTTAGTAATAATGCTTTCTTTCTTAATTGATCACTGGTCTCTTCTAATATTTGCTTTGTTGAATGGATCGGTATGAAATCAGGCGGCAGTAATTATTCCTGCTAAGCCATACTTGCAAGCAGGAGAGTCCCAGGGGGTCTCTAATTCTTCAGGTCAACCTAAAGTTGGTGATCAAATGGTCTTCTCTAAAGCAGAGCATACCTGCATTATGTTCTGCCAGTGTGCCAGCTCATTTACAGTTACACCTCAGTGAAAATGGTTTTCACTATCCTGAGGGTCTGTCACATGAATCCACAAACATTTGTCAGTGGGTAAATGTCATTGAAAACATGACATGTCACCAGCACTTCCATGTTCATAAAACAACCTAAGCATGGCCATAAACACAGCCTCCACAGAGCTTTCCAAACCATGAATCATTATTCTACGGAAAAGAAAATAAGACACAGGGAAATTAAATTACATACCCAGGACACACTCCAATCATTCATTTATTTAAACCCATAGCTTCAGGCTGTACCCATAGTTAGAGGCCTGGTTTCTTTCCTGATTCTGAGTATTGCACTGGGAGACAGAGAAAAACAACCCCTCAGTAGAAACCCTGTTCCTGCTATTGTTTCCATATTTGGTGCCTTATGACTGCATAAAGTTCACTGTCATCTTGTATTTAAAACTTTGAAACGGTTCCTTCAATGAAACATTCCTAATTATAACATTACTATTTGCTAAACAATCACTATGGACTGGGTCTTGATTTCTGAGCAGCCATCTAAACAAAGTAGAAATGTGGAAACTGAGGCTCATAGATGATAAATAACAGACTTACATCCAGTACGAGTGGAGCTGGGACTCAACCCCAGATCCAGATGACACATTATTCTGTGTTCTTATGGTTACTTCCCTCTAGTAATCCCCACAAAACTTTTTTTCCTGAACCCATTTTTTTTGAGGTAACTAGATATAAAGAGATCCTAGTTCCAAGGCTTGAAATGAAACTACCCCTTGTTTATACAAGCCCCTACTAGAGGAAAGCATGTAGTTGTCACAGCAAGGCATCACCGGTCATGCATAGTATCACTGTACCATTTGTCAACAGAGGCCTTGTTCCCCCAGGGATGTAGTCATGCTCTTTATTTGCAGCATGCTTTTTCCAAAATAGTATTTGAGTTGATTTGTGTGATAAAGACCCAGAGTATTTATGACTATAGCCTGAGATGGTGAAAATAGAAAAGATGTGCAATAAATGGAATAAAAATCACTGAATGAGGTCACAAATTAGCATGTCAATATTTATGCCCCTGAAATGGGACAGGCAAGGTGTGAGAGGCTCCAGCAATATAGCTTGGGGTGGTGAGAAGTTCTACAGGCACCTCATGGTCCACTGGACAGCAGGAGCCAGTCCCATTTACAGTACAAAATACATAGCTGATGGGGGCCACCTAACTATGACGTGAGGCAAAGGCCCATCATAGGGGAACTGCCCTGAAAAGTCAGAGGTTCCACAGTTGGCCCTCCTTGGACTCCCTTTTGTTTTGGCTGATTTAATAAT
>JAGFMF010012131.1:473773-528045 GCA_019455555.1 Galemys pyrenaicus | reverse complement strand
CAAAATGGTATGTGTCATAAAACTTGAATGGAGGGCGCGGGACCCCAAGCTGTTCTTGAAAAAATGTGATGTTTGTTAACTTCCTGCTCTATGCACACAGTGATGTAATCCAACTGCCTGCTTGTAATATATAAAATAAAAGCCTGCTGAGACTTAGAAGGAAGGCGACACACCAAACCCCGACTTGAGTTTTGTAACCCTGGACCCGCCTCCCTCGCCGACGCCGTTCCATCCTTTGGGGACCTGGCCTTCTGTCGTAGCTGGTCTTCGGCACATAGCAAATCATCAAGAAGACTGAAGCAGTACAGAAACAGGTTTCTGGTGGAGCGTTCCATGGAAGAGCAAAATGTAAAACATAAAATCCCCTCACGTGGTCACTGGACGCTGATGCAGTTTGCTAAGTCCCAGACCTGGAAGGGAATATGAAACAACAATGTTTTAGGGTTAGGATCTTTTGATTTTTTTTTTTCTTTTTCGCGGGCACTGCAATCTTTATCAACTTGTACCCTGGGTCACTGAAAGTTAGTTTGAGCAAGCTTACCAAAATATATAATAACATGATCAGGTAAAATGAAAATAAGTAGGTAAAATAATTGGGCAGAAAAAATTAAGGCTAAGAAAGATATGAAAAGCCAGAAATCAGGTTAGAATGGAGAACAAGTGATGAAGTTTTATAAGTACCCAGCACTAATGAACAAGTCTAGGAGCTGGAATCAGAAGAACCGATTTTGAGCCCTCGTTCGGTAATTGACTTTTTCTGTGTCCTTAAGCAAGTCAAAAAAACCTCCAATATACTTGTCTTCATTTGTAAAATGGGAAAGATGGTCATTCCTTCTAAAGATATAAGGACACCTTGTACATGAAGGTATTTTGTTGGTCATAAAGTAGAATCCACCTTTTACTTGCTGTTCTCTGAAAGCACTGTAATCCCTCTCTTTCCTGCCTTTCATATGTGCTCCCCCCACCTGACCCCTGTCACCTTCAAAACTCGTAGTCATTCTTCTGGAACTATGCTCCAACATTACTTCCTCCTGAAAGTCCTCTCTGATTGCTTAGAAATTGCTTATACAGGGCCTTTCCTGTGATTTTGTCATTCACAATCCTGCTCTGCATTTTCTGTTGTGACCTTGACCTCATTAAACCCTCTGAGTGCCAATCTTATCTACTAAGTGACAGTAACAGACCTACTATCTCAGTTTTTCCAGGATTCAAGCTAGAAGAAAGCTCCAAACACATAATAGCAAGTTCTGATTATTACTAAAATAATTTCTTTGGTTTAAGGTTCCCATGTTAAACTTTAAAATTGGTTAATTGGTGAAGCACATTTATTATTTACATTTGAAATTATGCTTATGAAACATAAAACAGGGCCTCCCTGGTGGCACAGTGGGTTAAGCAACGCACTGTGAAGCAAACCGCAGCCACTGCAGCATGAGTTCGATCCCTGCTGCCTGCCAGGGAGGGGACATGCACATGGTGTGGCAGACCTCTCCTGTTGTGCCCGCTGCTCCCCTCAGCAGTGTACTTCTGTTGATCTGCCTGTTCTGCTCCCTGCTCTCTGTGGTGAATCCTCTCACCCCCCACACCTCTGGCCTATACCCCAGTGCTTATATGCAAAAATAAAAATAAATCTTAAAAAAAAAAAAAGAAACATAAAACAGGTTTTTTAAAAAAACATAGTTTCTAGATTATGCTGAAAAGTGCTTCAAAAGAATTGCAGATTTCTTAATACCATTAAAATGATGTGTTCCTCAAGCTAACAACTGAAAATAAAAACAATCTCCTTTTTGTCCTTGAGGTGTGTCTAGACTCTCCGTATGATTTCTTTCTTCTCCAGATGAAAGAGAGAAGTCTAGCTAATTCATGACTACCTGAATCTTGCGCTCATTAGACTCCTTTTCTTAGAGGTGGCGCGAGCAATCTCAGCTCCCTGGTGAACTGACTACAACTCCCAGCATGCTGTGAACCAGACTTCTAAATGGGATATTTGCTGCTGGGAAGGAGGAAGGACTGAAGCAGCCATTTGGTTTGGGCAACAGGGAGCAGACACCTGGGCTGATGCTTTTGCTGGTCTTTCTCTTTGTGTCTTTAACGCTCTGCATCCAGCTCTCTTCAGTGATAATTGCAGACGGTAGCCATATTGCCCCCTTGATGGACTCGGCTTATATTGTACATTTGGAACTCTGGATCTCTTCTCTTCCTGCTCCTTGGGTCCTGCCTGGCCTTCCTGCCCGGAGGTGCTTTGGACTTGTTCTGGAAACTTGCTTTTGGGTCTTGTCCTCATGGCTCTGGGCCCCGCCGTTTTGGTATCCTGTGGCTTATCACTAATCCAAGAAAAGATCAAACTGTAAGTTGGGGACCGTCTGTACATGTGGAAAAACTATATCTTTAAGAATGGCACTAAAATAATTATCTCTGGACAGTGGAGTCACAGATTATTCTTTCTCCTTTTGCTTAAGTGTGTTTTCTGGGCCAGCCCAATTAATATGTTACTTTTGTAGTAGGGGGAAAGTTGTTTTTCCTCTAAAAATTAGGTAGATCTTGAGAGGAGTAGCCTTGCAACTCCATTAATCAAGCAGTGATATGGTTAACCACCAGCTGCAGAAACCAGTAGGGCTTTAATGGGAGTTTGTGAATCCATAGTGGTGACTTCAAAGCCTGGGAGAGTTAGGAGAGGACAAATCTGAGTGAAAGGTTGCTGTTGAAAGCAGCAGCCACTAGCCACAGGTGACTATTGAGCGTCTGAAATGTACCCAGTTCCAACTGACATGTAATTTTTAAAAAAATACACATAATGTCTCAATGATTTAGTGTAAAATACTGCAGTGCTTTAAATATTACATCTTTAATAACCATAAATGGTCAGACTGGATTAAAAAATTAAACCAATCACATGCCACTTATAAAAGAACCAATATATGAACTATAACTGCCAAATACTAGTAAAAGGAAATAAAAATGTGTAAATTTTTAGATATATCTGGTAAAAGTAAAAAGTAAATTAATTTCTTCTTTTTTTGGTATAGTGCTGGTTCAGAGACTTGGCAGTTCTCTAAAGTAGCCCCTCAAAACTAAAACCAAATACAAAACCACCTCACAAACATATAATTTCACTTAGAGCTTTCATAGGACAACCACTGAAAGGAGCAGTTGGTTGTCAAATGAGCACATAAATGAACCTGGGCATTGCAAGACAAAATATAACCCACACAGCTTAACTGGTATACAACTGATTCATGAGCAATGCATGGATTAGGAGTTCCAACCTCTACACAATTGAAAATACTTGTGTACTTTATGACTTCCCCCAAACTTAAATACAGTTGTCCTTAGTATCCACAGAGAATTGGTTTCAGGACCCCCATATATACCAAAATTCAAAGATACTCAAATTGCTGTAGGTCCTCTGTATCCACAAGTTCTGCCTCTGGGGATTCAAACAACCAAATCCACAATTGATTAAATCTGTGAATGTGGCACCTTGGGCAGAAAAATGTCCTCATGTAAGTGGATCTCTACAGTTCAAATCTGTATTGTTCAAGGGGTAAACTGATATGTGAAATCTGTCAACTCAGGACAAAGTAAGGAAACACCCTGTTGTAGAAAGTCATTAACATCTTCTGGGGAAAGTCTCCAAGCCCATCATAGGATGCAGCACAACAACTGTCTCATTGCATCACACATTAGATGTTGATTTGCATTGAACTGGACATTTGACAGAAGGATTCTGACCCATTCTCAAGGAAGGTTTCACTGATTTGGGAAGGTGCCTCTTCATGACATTTTGTATATTGTTTTGTCTTTGGTTAATTTGTTTGATTTTTAATAATGGTTAGTGTCCAAAATTAAGATGTCGTCCTGGAAAAGCACAAACAGGTGTGCAATTCATACAAATCACTTAAACCTGGATAAATTCTTTTATAATAGTAAGTAATGAGCATGGAATTTCACATCAAGTACAACTCAGTTATAATTTCATCTTCTCAGTGGTCTATGAGGTGTTTTTTTTTTCTATCAGTAATTATCTACAGAGTGAAACTTGGGCTCCAAGCTAATTACCAAATTCCTACTAGTAACAACTTTTGTTGGTCAGAATAAGATAAAACTAATAAGGTGGTTACTTGCTGGATACTGCTCCCCAAATTCCCTTGCATCCAGATTTTAGAAATCCTTCTAATACTAGAAAGTCATTCACAATAAGCTATAACCAGTTAGTGACTACTTAGTACCCTGCTTCTCAAGCTACCCTCTTTGGAACTTTGAAATGATGTACATTTTCCAGAAGTTTATGAAAAACTTTTCACATGAACTAGAACATACAAAAAAACAAACAAACCCCAAAACACGGCTTTTTGAGAGGAAGTGTGAAACCCCAAGAAATTTCAGCTTACACCAAATCTCCAGATCTTGAGTGCTACAAGCTAGCTAGTGTGTGGTACTTTTGATGTGTCCATACATAGTCTGAGAAACCTTGTCCAAGGGTAAGCAGATAATCTAGGAGGAGATGGTCACAGGCATCTGGGGAACAAAGGACAAGGAGGGACTGGTGTGAAAAAAAAAAAGACAGGTGTCACTTAGGTTATCAATTTCTTTGGTATTAGATAAATTTCAACACTTAGTTCATAATCTGCCACTAGGTATTGTAAAATCAGAGATGAGTCTTATTAGTTTATATTTTAAAAGACTCAGTTTAGGAGAGAAATCAGACCTATTATTAGATCAAGGTATGAAGGTCTATGACAAGGGTTTTGAAATACCCAAAGGAAGTCAACTTTGTTTGGGGAAAACAGGAAACAATGCAGGGAAGAGTGGTATTTAACATGGAACTTTAGAGATAAATGACATTCACCAGGTTCAACCACATAGCAAGCAAAGACTCCATTATTCCAAATGCTGTTCCTAATGTCCATTCAACTGAATTTCTATGCTGGGAGCACCCAGGAAGAATCACCGAGTAAACTGTCCATAGCCTAGCAGAGGTAGTCTCTACACCTCTGTTTCTACACTGGAATATTCTTCTAAGTCTGTTTCTTAACTCAGAGATACACAAAATGTTCAACATTTGGTCAGGGCCCCGTCTCATCCCTGAGACTTTCTGATACTTGCTAAAGAAAAAAAAATTGCTGCTTAAGGAAATTTTAATGGAGGTGAAGAGTGAGAAACCAGGTATTTTCCCCCTCCATAAGGAGCATTAGAAAGGATAAAACTTGGTTCAACTAAGAGAACTTTTCTCTCAAAATGCCAGATTTTCACTGGATGGAATCACTTACATGTTCTGATAAAACCAAAGCCAAAGGTTCTGGTAAAACCAAACGGCCCTTAATTCTTGAAATTTGGCTGTAGAACTGAGGCGACCAGAGGAGGAGGGGGACAGGTTGAGAAGCAAATTGGGAGGCGGCACAAGCTGTGGCTACTCTGGTGGCGAGTGCGCTACAGCAGCAACACCTGAGGGGGGAGATCCGACTCTTTCGAAACCAAACAATGATGCAAACCAACATTAACTTAAAAAATATTTTTTTAAATGACAGTTTCTCTGCTATTCCAGTTTCTCTTCAATACAATTTCTTCGAAGAACGTTGGTCTAATCTGCTATGTTTTTGTGCCTCCACTCTTTAAAATTCGATGTCCTATAAAGTGGCTCTTTTTAAGAAAGCAGTGGGCACATGGACTTCCCAGAAAGCAGTGGCCAAAATGATCAATAAGTCTTCCAATGAGAGAAAACCAAGATTATAAAATTTGTCCATGTTTTGCAAAAAAAAAACAAAACAACCCCATATTACTTCTAAGTACTAATGCTGAAATACTAAAATTGCATGGAGGCTATATTCTGTCCCACTCCATCCTTATCGCACACCCAACAGATAAGCAACAAAATCTTAATGAAAATTACAGCAGAGGTGCTAAATTTTAAGCTTCCCCCTGACACTTCCAATTTTGTAGTTTTATTTCTTTCATTACACAAAATAGAAGCTTAATAACCACGTCTCCCTGGACAAATAGAACCTCTCAGTGCTTTGGTTTTATCATTGCAATCATTGAAGATACCTCACACCAGCATTATTGTGAGGATTAAATAATGTTGTATAAATCATTTATTTATATGGCCTAAGAAGTAGAAGGGGCTAAATGGAAAACATTGTGTTTTCCATTATGTGATGGGAAAACACTGGACACAAACGTGTTGTTTTTCACTGATGCTGGGGTACTTTAGCAAAAGTTGCAAGTCTCCCTCTATGGAAGCACAGTCAGACATTTGAGTCATTTTCCTAATCATAGCTGCAAATAAAGCATTATTTGAATGTTTCAAACAGGTGGAGATGAGACAGTTTGAAGAACTCACCCCCACCCCCAGTGTTTGAATATCAGAGACCCAACATGGCTCTAAGGATTCCTGTCCAAGGTGAAGATGGATTCTGGATACACTGGAATAGCCGGGATTTCCAGTTCTGGTAGGAGCAGATATGGTCATTTTACTTGTATTTGGTATCTGAAATGTAGAGACAACTTGGGCAAGGAGGAAGCACCTGAGGAGGCTGCACATAACTCTTGAGGGCAGCACTGAAGTTCACGGGAGCAGGCAGTACAGGATGAGTAGAGTGACAGGTGAGGTTGCCTGAATTTTGAAATTTGAGAGTCTGCACAGAGGCATCTTCAAAGGAATCCACTGAACTAAAAACCCAAGCTACCCGCATACCTCTGACCCTTTTCTTAGAGTTAATTCATGGGGTCCTGGGACTGTTCTAAACAGTGAAATGCTTCCCTGATGAACACAAAACACTGCTTTCTACCCTTACGAGTGAGGGCTCGAAAATGTTTTTGTACCCCAAGTAGTGGGGGTACACTCTATCTATATCTATACATATGGAACTAAATATGTTCCATATCTATACATATGGAACTAAATATGATTTAATGTGTACTTTCTGAAAGATGTTTCATACAAACAAATGCTTTGCCCAGTGGTATGTTATCAAAGTACTGTTTATTAAAGGGCCTTAGTATCTCAGTGAGGAACACACATTGTGAGAGGACAGAGAGCTCAAGGAGGTTTTAGTGCAGCATTTATATAACTTGGTACTGAGTATACAACGGAACCATTTGTTCCATGAATGGAAATGTACAGATTTAAAGAAACCTCTACATGACATAACCCCCTATCCCACAATTCACCACAAAACACACTTGTCCTTCCTATGGAGAGACGGCCAAACATCCTATCATGGAACCCTGTTCTCAGTTTCTCTTGTTGTTGTTCATGTTTGATGTGAAAGTCCTACTAGGACGGGACCTGTGGAAAACAGCAGATTTCCTACTAAGTAAAAGTACACCTATGTAATAGATCATTAAAATCAATGTTGCAGAAAAGTATAAGCTGAGGGAAAAAATCTATAAGCTGAACTATAGTAAGTGTTCAAATTTCTATAAATAACAACATATGTGTATATGCATATATACATATATGTGTATATATGTAAACATTGTGGGGATAGCCACTAAAAGGTTACCAGTAATTTGCCTCTGGAAGGTTGTATTATGGATGACTCTAATCTTCCTTTATTTGAGTATGTATTTTCTATATTTGCCAAAATGAAGATGTATTTTTTCTACAGTAGAACCCTCACCCCCAACATATACACATGCTAATAATAGATACTTCTGCTGAGAGATAACACTAAAGCTATGTTAAGTAGACAATACATTTCAGAAAACAATAACTTTCCATGGAAAGTCTCTGAGTCTTTGACACTGAGTACTTGAGAAATGATAAATCTGGATAAAAGAAGAAAGGCTTTAGATACCTGGGAGAATACATGAGTTCTCTGAAAACTTGAAAGCAAAGATGCTGGTAACAGTGTAGTTTTCTCTCCTGCTCATATGTCAAACACTGAACCCCTTGCCTTGCAAAAAGAGAGCTACATCCTTAACTGTATAACAAGCCTTTCAACTAGAGTCTTGGTAAGAAAGCATTGCATTTATGTAGAACCATGAGTCTGAGAGAACAAGTAAAGTCTGGCCCATGCTAGTGCATAGGAACTAGCCACAGGATTAACTCAGTAGGATCCCTGCCCATTCCCAAGGAAGAAAATCCACTGCTTGAGAAAACATGCTTTAAGGACAATAAATTTGGGGAATAAATTCATTACAATGAATGACATGTTTTGGCTTTGCCTATGTTGTTCTTAAATCTTTGAAAGTAATCTGTGCCATCATTAATAAGCAATCAGTGGTTACCCAACAGAGTCCTTTGGAAAAACAAAAAGTGGTTGATCCTGGTCCAAAAGAAAGTAAACTAGGGAAGGTTCTTTTGACTACACCAAATTTCAAAGTCTGTTCTGAAGCTGTCACTGATCAAATTTTGAATTCTTAAAGTGATATTAAATCAAGCTTTAGACTGACAGGTGGGGACACTTGTGTATAAGGGTATTATTGGTGGCAGTGTTTTTAAGAAAGCTGCATGAACTAAAAAAAAAAAAAATCAAGCTTTAAAGACACTGGTTTGTATTATAAATTAAAATTGAACACTGCTTTAGTAGGGCTTACATCTTGTAGTTAACTAAAAGGGAGTCAAATCAGACTATCCTGTAACATCTCGTGTTCATCAGTATGTGTGACAACCCGGAAGTACTGGGGAAGGGGCCATGTGGAAGCTGAGAGAGGAGGACTCATGACCAGAGCACAGCCTAGAGCAGTCAGATACTGGCTTCCCACTGGATGAGCATCTTAGATAAGTTGCGTTAACTTCTTAGATAAATTATGTTAGGTTCAGCTGCACTAATGTTTTAGATAAATTGCCACATGCAATTTCCTTAGCAACTGGTGAGAAAGGTATCAGTGACATGATGGTCTCCATTCTATAGACAAGGAGACAGGTCCAGAGGCTCAAGCCCTCAGAACAATGCCTGTGATGCAATTACTTACTGTGGTAGAAGTGTCAGTTAAATGCACTTAGAGGGGAGAATCAAAGACTGAACATCTAGCCAGTCTAGGCTGTCTGTACCTTGTCTAAGTCCACAGAACCAAGTCTCCGTCAGGGTTAATTTCAGAGAAGTCAAGTCTTCTATAATCTGAGAAATCAAGCATAGTTATTATCAATTCATTTGTAGACGAATAAAGAAATTGACATCATTAGGTGCTTTTTCATAGCACACATTTTAATCAAATTTGTCTTAAAAATTCCCAGTTTACGTAATAGTACTGCAGATAAGGAAAAATTACTACCCTTGGCTTAATTTAATCTGTGCCATATACAGCATATGAAAAAGTAATGTTGCTTTTGGAATATTTTGTAATAGTATTCTAGAATGGGGGGTTGGCAGAGGCTTTTCTTGTTGTTGGAGGGGTGAAGGGCCAGTAGTGGCTATTTTGTGCCTTGCTGGCTATATTTGTTGTTGCTGCTTCTGCTGCTTTTTACAACTCTATAGCTAACTTTGTAGTAATGAAAAAACACTTTTAGCTCAGAGGACACACCAAAAAATTTTATGTAAGCTAAGAATAGTCTATTTTTTAAAGGAATGTTAAAAATATATAAAGAAGTGGCAGATGCTACATGTAACTTGCAAAGCCTAAACTATTAACTCGCTGAAATATTACAGAAAAATATATACTAAAGAAAAAGTTTGCTGACTCCTAGAGAATCACAAGATACAGGTATTATTCTAAAAAATTTAACCCTGTTCTCAACTTATTTCTAGTTCAAAGAGTTAATTTTAAAAAACATATAATCACCCCAGAGGATGCAGAAAAGGCATTTGACATTGACAAAATTCTACATCCATTCCTAATCAAAAAGCCAGTAAACTAGTAAGAGAATTTCCTTAATCTGATAAAGGATATTTTTAAAAAAATCTAATACCATATCTAATTACTAAAGACCTAATGCTTTCCTCCTAAGTTCAGGAAGAAGAAAAACACGTCACTCACTATTTCTATTCAACACTGTACTGGAAGTCTAACCAATGCAGTGAGGTGAGAAAATTAAAAGCCCTCCAGATTGGGAAATAATGGTCTAATTACAGATGGAAGGACTGCCTGTGTAGAAAATCTGATGGAGTCTTCAAAAGCATTAATATAACTAATTAGTAACCAGCAAATTTGCAATATATATGAGCAATATGCAAAACAATTTTTGAAATATCAGTAACAATCAGAAATTAAAATTTCTAAAATATCATTAATATCAGTAAGAAATATAAACATTAAGAAATACCAACTACTTGGTATTTGACAAAAGGTATGCAATATTTGTAACTGAAACAGCAAAAAAAAAAAAAAGTAGAGAACTAGAACTACACATTTATGATGATCTTTGGCAAAATTTTAAAGGCAGATCAGTGGAGTACAATAGACATTTCAATAAATAGCATTGGAACAACTAGCAATATACAAAAAGACCTAAGCAATACTTTAAGTCAGTATACACATTTTTGTATCGTACACAACTTCAAATGAACACCACAGACTGTAATGTAAAATTTAAAACTATAAAAAATTCTTGATGAAAGCATAAGAAACATTAATTTTGAGGTAGCAATGATTTTAATACTACACCAAGCCCAAAACCCATAAAAACACAATGACAAACTGGACTTTATCAAAATTTAAAATATCTGCTCTTTAAAAGATGATATTAATTAAATGAAATGACGAGTCTTGTGCTGGGAGAATATACTCCATGATGCGGCTAGAAAAACACTTATTTCTAGAGTATTAAAAGGACTCAAATTCAATGACAAACAAAGGAGGAGAGACCTAAGATTTGAAAAGATAATTCACCAAAGAAAATATGTGAATAGCAAACATTACTAACATCACTAATTACTAGAGAATTTCCAATTTAAAACACAATAAGATCATTTTAAACTTACTAGAATGGCTAAAATTTGAAAGATAATAGTGGGAATGTAAAATGATACCATCACCTTGGAGAATCATTTGGTAATTTGCCAGTTAAATCTATACTTACCATAGTAATGAGCCAACTATTGTACTTAGAAAAACAGTCTCAATCCAGGTGTTTAAAAAACACAGATAGAAAAAAAAAACCCACAAGTAATGAACCTTGATGTAAATGATAGACTTCAGCTATTAATAATGTATCAGTAGTAATTTTAAAAATACACAAAGATTTAATGCTTAAATCTTTCCTATGTGGGGGTGGGAATTCCAATCACCCTAAGGTTTAAAGTTCTTCAAACAATCTTGACACCTCTACAACTTACCTGTGTCTTAAGGCATTTTTGGAGGGCAGTATTTTCCTGAAGTACACAAACCACCTCTTCTGGTAGGTGAGAACATCCCAGGCGTTTTGCTCCTGTGAGAACTGTTCTGTGAATGCAGGGAAGATGCTGTTTTTCCTCTCGGGGCAGCCTGCGTGCTGGCAAATCAGATCCAGGATGAAAGGTGGAGGTTGAGTCTGTGTCCATCAGAATCTCAGGTGTTGAGAAGTAGCTCACCAGCAATTCCTGTCCTGATAACCCTGGTTCTTCAGCACCTTACTCTTCCCCTCCTCACCAAGGATGGGCCCTTGGATTCTCCGCCCTTCCTTCTCTTACTCTTTCCTCTTATACAAAGCCTGCTTCATTACTACCACAATGAAGCCCCATCCAAGTCCAAATTTGCTCTCACTTTCTTGGAGAATTCAAACTAAGAGCTTTAGAAATCCTGTTGGTCAAATCCTTCACTTTACAAATGAGGTAACGGCCTTTATGCAGTAGGTGATTTCTTAGGGCCATAGTTAACAATTTTACTCCCACTTTAACATTATAATTATATCATCAGTGGCTACCATGACCATACATAGTTTAAGACTTGAACTATCAGTTTCAAATTTGCTATATACAATGATCAGATCACATTAAGAATTTCACTAAAAAACATTGTAACTACTGCTGCAGACATGAAGAGGGAACTTCTGGAAGCAAGACATGTATTCCTGCTGCTGAATCCAATTTTTCAGCTATGAAGTGCTGTACTTTTTAAGTTTCGCCAGTAATGTTCCTTTAGAAAACTGATCAAAGTTACAGACCTTCACACAGAAATATTTACATAGAAATAAAATTTTGCTCCAGCAATTTAACTATACATGATGATGAAAACCTTTGCTCTGATGTAAAAATGTTAACATATTTGCTATGTAACTAGAGAATGTTTTTAAATGACTCTTAAGTTACAAAAAAATTGCAAAAATTTACATGACAGATTAACAGAACACATTTCATCCTCACAACAACCCGGTGAGGTAGGTATTGATATTCCAGTTTTTCCTGCGAAACGATAAGCCAAAGGCATCTGCAGATTTGCCAAAGTTCACAAGGCTCATAATGGCAGTACCAGGATTAGAACACAGGCATTTCATTTTTAATCTTTGTTCAAATCATCTCGACGTCTTATATTTTTAGTTTTAGACTCAGTAAAACCTTGATTCCCTAGCTATTTAGGGAAAAAATGACAAGTCCTTTAAAAGCAGTTCTCTTTAAATTGAGCAAAACTCTTGAGGGAACTATGTCAGATTCCAGATTTCATCACATCATGCTATTTATGATTTGCATTCTCCAGGCATTGTTGACAGGCAAGGTACCAGAAAGCATATCATTAGAAAAACAGGCTTTTGGGTCTAGAAACTATAAACACCATATAAAGAAAAACAAGACAGAACAAAACCAGTACCAGAGATGGTAAGATACGAGTTTGCTGTCCTTTCTACCATGGAAACGACCATGTGAATTTTCTGATCTTTTCCTAAGGAAAAGCTGAAAGTTAGTTGGAAAATCACCTCAGAAAAGGCAAAATATAAAAAAAAAGAGAGAGAGAAATATTGGAGCCAGAAAGCAACTTCCTAACTATAAAAGATTAAGGCACTTAGAATTTGCTAACTTGCCATAGAAAAATCATCTCTGCTAGTGAAAAGCAGGTTGAGACCCCTTATGAATCCTCCAGCTAGAGATTTCAGAATCTCTCTGGTGTGACTTTATTCTTGATGACTCAGAACCCCTCTCTTGGCTGGCTGCATAAAGAGACAAAGAAGGGCAAGCTCTATGACTCCACATCATGGTTGCTGAGGTCACACAGCTGGGTTAGGGTCAGCAGAAACTAAATGTGATCCAAGGATTGTCGCAACTTTGCGGGAGTTTCAATGGCCCATGGCAAATGAGAAAAATATGGTGGTGCTGCTATTTTAGTAAAGATATCTGTCCAACTTAAAGCGCTGTCCCATTACAGGATTTTGGTACACCAAGCATTTAAGGTGTTAGCTAAAATAACAGTAATTGAACTAATGTCCTACACCCAGCTTTGTGCCTTGGTTGTTTTGTGCTCTGGTAACCTTAAACCCCTCCCAAACATCAGCTAATACCTTCTAAATAGATCACAGAGGAAAGGATTTCCAGACCTAATCCTAAACTGTCAACCTGTCTACCCACCCAGCAACTCTGGAAACTCATAGCTACTTTTCAATGTCTTTTTTATAGTTCAAACCTAGACATATAACAAATCTTGACTCAGAAGACCCATCTGGGAACTCTGCACCCTGTACCTTAAGAGTATGGACTTTTTTTTTTTCTTTAAAAAAAAAAAAAACAACAAAAAAACAGCATAAAAGCCATGGCATTAGGTCTCTACCACACAGAGTTCTTCTAGGCCCAGGAAGGAGTCCTGTTCATCTTTTCCAAAAGGGCTCTCTCATCAAGGGTAAAACTTTTTGCTTTAGCAAAGACCCTTAACTCATCTTTAAATATCAGTGGTCTCTTATAAGAAGGATATTTGTTTCCTGGTCCTTGGGCTTCTTGGACTTCAGGGACCCCTGAAGTTTGGATTACTAAAATGTTTTCCATCAGTTTCTTTTGTGTTTGTTCTTTGGGATAAAGGTGTTCTTTCTTTATTTTGTATTTTCCAAGTAACAACTCCCTTTTGCACCCAGCATGGTAGCCAGGAGAGAGCCCATGGAGAGTTGTAGCTGGACAACTCCGTACTACATAGGATCTTTTGGGAAAGAAGAGGTGCCTGTGGTGGGCCACAGGAAGCATCCTATCCCTGCCACGCGTCAGAGTCCTCCCTAGTACCTGTACCACAATCCAGTCACTGTCACCTAAAGAGAAGCCATGAAGATCTGAATTCTTAGCCCTTATATGTGGGCTGGTCTACCTTCAACCCAAAAGCAATTTCAGAAGTAACTGCAGAACTCATTCTGGGAGGGGGGGTCTCCATTATCTACTCCCCTCCTTACATATACACAGACAAGGTGGTCCTTGGAAACCCACTTATACCCCAACCCCAGCAGTCAGCCATGGCATTAGGTCTCCACCACACAGAGTTCTTCTAGGTCCAGGAAGGAGTCCTGTTCATATTTCATCCTCAACACCCTAGCTAGCACACAGCAATGTAGACACATTTGTAAGAAGGAAAGGAGAGAGCGGAGAAGAGAGGGGAAAAGTCTTTGTATCTTTGCTTTTTTAGAAGTTTCTGTCACTGCCTTTCAACCTCTTCTTTGCGTTTTCCCATTTACCTTTTCCTCATTGATCTTTCCACATTTATCTCTGCCTATTGATTTTGCTTTTCCTTATTCTCTGTTGATAGCCTAACTTCCCTAACATTTTTATTCTTTCCATCCTTTTAATCTTCATTTCTCCTTTGCTTACTCTATTTTGTCATCCCTTCTCTACCCCTCCTCTTTTTTTATAAGGCTCACAGACCTAAGGTTAAATGGAAGGGGAGGCACTAGATAAGTTATCTCTGACCAGCCACAAAGGCAAGGTCATAGGTCCGGGAAATAGAAGTAACTTCTTTCCCCCCTTGCTTTAGCCCAAAGGATGAGACATTTCCATTCCTGTGTTTTGTAACCTATTCTCTGGCTTCTTCAATATCACCCCAAAAGCTCTCCCAATTACCATCAACCTAGGAACTGACACTTTCCCCACCAACATGTAAACAACTGGTGCTTCGTCTCACAGCACACTGGTCCAAAGAGACAGCTCCAGGATCTGTTTTGAGCAAATATCCCAATTAGCATCCCAAGCCCGGAGAAGTCCTTGCTCAAGACATGCCACTTGCATGTCCCTACCCCATTTTCTGATCATAATCCAACCTTCCACAGAGCTGGTACCTCTGCAGTTTCCCTCTTCCAAATTTTACTCATGGGAAGGGTTTAGGTTTCCTCGGAGGATCTCTTGTCCTAGAGGAAGGGATGCAACTTAGCATGCTTACTAACTCAACCCCTGTGTGTCCAAAAATTCAGTACTCTTTACCACCAGGCTTTTAGTGTGACAACATAAACAACATAAGCTAATTCCAGGCACTTCGGTGATGCTAAAATGGAGGGGAAAGGTAGGAGATCAAAGAAGCATTATTACCAAAAATAACTTTTCCACTTTAGAAGGTGAATATATAACATTACACACCTTGAACCTTTCCTATAGGAAGAATATGTGAGCAGACCATGGAAATGCTATTTATAGTGACTACCTCCCTAGCTGATAATCACCTTTTATTCTCCACCTAAGATTCTTGGCAAATGACACCAATTGCCAAGCCATGGATACCGAAGAGTATTCGATCTCAAGATTAGATCTCCAAATCTCAACACTTTTTAAAATTCCATTTGGATAGCTGTTTAGTTATCTTTACAATATTGTTCCTATCTTCCAAGGCCACTTATAGTCAGGGAACTAATTCAGGAGACAGGAAGAAAATTTTTAATTCTAAAAGTGTCCCTTAGGTTAGGACTAACTATGTAATGATGTCCCAGACTCTCTTGTTAGGTCAGGACTTACAGTCAGGGAATTAATTGAGGAGAAAGGAAGAAATAATTTTTTTCTAATTCTAAATGTGTCCCTTAGGTCAGGTCTAACTCTGCAGTGATGTTCCAGACTCTCTTGTTAGGTCACCAACAATTGCTATAAGTCTTCTGTAATTACTACTACCATGGACTGACATTCATGTAGTTGTAACCTATTATAAAATAGATGTTAAGAGTACCCCCACACCACAGGGACGTAAAGATAGCCCTTCTTACTACCCCGACTTCATTTTACCTAAAATCTTTTTCACATCCCCATTTCTGGAGTAAGGATAAACACTCTTCCCTAATCCCACACAATGCTGGCTACTCTGGTGGGCCCACACCCAGGTTCCAGTCCAATATCATTTCCAACTTCCATCTGAGAACTACCACAAATGTCTGCATTATTAGCAGACTAACTGAAGAGCCTTTTGCAGCTCAACACCCGAGTTAACCTATAAGGCAGAATGCTGCACTAATTAGAGAGCAAAGTGAACTCTTTAGTGAGGAGGAACTCAGGAAGGGCGATATTCATTTAATTCCTCGAATGTAACAACACTCTTAACTGCTAAGTGACTTCTCCAATGACATCAAAGTGATTCTAAAGTCATTTTGGGATTCAGTTTTCCTCCTATGCAGTAAAAAGGGGTTAAACTCTTGTATCAGAGATGAGAGACTGAGAGGGCTTTGATTAAGGGAAAGAAAGAACAGAAGGAAAAGAGCTAAGTCCTGGGTGGTAGACACCCTTGGGCCTGTCTGGTGGTGAATCCTGTCTGGTCAGGAATCTGAGCTGGGTGCAGGGGCCGGCTAGGTAGAACCCTGTTTCTAGGCTTCACAAAGTTGATGACTGGGTCTCAAGGAGATCACTCACAAAACAGGAAACATGTCTGCCCCCTCCCTTCTTGTTGTCAGAACCCTCCCCCCTAAAATTCCTCAGCCTTGAATTATGCAGGTTATATGCCAGGGGGCAGCTGAAACTCAGTATTTATGGACCTAACTACAAGTTCCATCCAACTTAATATCTACTGTAGACTCCTCTCCATTTCCCAATACAGGTTTTGAAATCTTCCAGGTGCCCCCCCAAAGGCCATCCAATAGGCCAGTTACATTATTTAAGAAAACTTGAGCAGCTCTGCTCTAAACATCCTAGAGACAGATTTTTTTTCCTAAGGCCACTGTCACCACAAGAATATATGGCTCTGCTACAGTTCAAGGTCGCAGTAACAGTTTAAGTTTTGGGCTCTTCAACCCTACAGAGCCCCTCCAAGCCCCTCTGCTGCAGGTGCCTGGGTGTCCGCTCAACGTGAGCCGGCAACTCTGGGCGCGCCTGCCCCGCATCTAACGGAAGGAAGCGAGGGCAGCGGTGGCCAACGCCTTCAACGGCAGCCTGGGGGTTCCCAGGCAACGGAGCAGGGGCACCGCGGCTGATGACAGCGTGTCAGGCTGGCCAATAGCTGTAGCGAGTGGCTGCTCTCCTTGGCAAATCCTCCCACCCACTTGTCCTCAGGCTTTTGTGTATCCAGTCCCTTCTCAGAGCGTTACTGGACTGCCCTGGGGCACGGGACGCAAACGTTGGGTGTGCCCTAGGGAAGCTTCGCTACTAGCGGCCCCGCAGCGGCTTTTCTCCCCATCTCCACGCCGATGCCCAGGTCCCACGCGGCCCACTGGGCACCGGGATTAACTCCAAACTGGACTTGAATAGGAAGACTGAACAGGCTTCTCCTGCCCTTACCTGCCCTTCCAGCCTCATTTCCTTCCTCTGAATTAGATGGGCAGTCAGAAATTTGTCCAGATCATGGGGGCTGGTCAGGTGTAGGTTTCTCATCTCCTGTCCTCCCCAGAAACGAATCCCTCCCTTTTCCTTCTCCACTCTATCCAGAGGCATCCTCCACGCGGTTCCCCAATACCCTTCTCACCCTCATCTAGGCCGTGCAAAGGTGGCCATCCTACCACTTCCCTGTGTAGCCTTTGTGCTGAAGCATCTGAGGCATTTGTTCTGTGATTCACCTGTTTCTGGCTCCTCCTAGGTCTTTCTGGCATTTTCTATGCAGACCTTTCACCACCTTCTCCCAGGTCTCTTTCACCATAACATCCTTCAATCTGTTCTTCAAATCCAAAAGGCTTCTGCTCATGAAGAGCAGTTCTCACCACTGCATTGTCGTTTGTGCTTGGTTTATTAAACTTACTTAACAAACACCAGTTTTAAAAAATATATTTTACTTGAATATTTACTCATTGATACAGGTTTAATTATTACCTCCCATATTGCTTAAATTACAATTACAAAAGCTAGTATGGTTGACTCTTTTGAATACTTCAGTGACTTGAACAGCAGACACAGCCTGTTTCTTACAAAAACTGTAATACTGTATAAATACCTCTCCCCAAAAGCAATGATTCATCTTTGTTTCTCACTTTCATTTCTTCCCAGGGTAGAGGGGGAGAGATGCTAGAACTGGGAGGTGGCTAGTTCTAAGTGATGAAATGAATGTTTTCCGACTTCCCTTCTATTATCTATTTTCTACAATACAAATGTAATGTTAAAAATATTTTCAATTTAAAAAGAGCCGGAGACATGAAGAGACTGTGGGCACAGGGAGGAACACACCAAATTCTTGACAAACTGATCAAGGGACACCTGTCTGCTCTTTGGAGGGATTCTTCCTTAATAATCCCAGACTTTTCCGCAACCAGGAGAAGGGACCTGGGTTACTTAGGCCAGGGTGAGGAGAACTGCTTGTGGAAAAGGTTAGTGGGGATCCTGTTTGGGAGACAAAGGTTACCTGAATGATTCTTTGTACCTTCCCATGGGAGGGACCAGCAAACCCACGTGTGTGCACGTGTATGTGCAAGAAAAGTAAATATAGAAATGAACTGAAAGCAGATTTCACTGTCACAAAGGGCTCCCCACCCCCATTTTATTCAGTCCTTGGGTTGCTTCCGCATTCACTGGTCAGTGTAAAGCCAGATTCCAATTTAAGATTACCAAAGTATTCAAAATAATTTGGCAGAGTGCAGAGTTTAAGACATGGATCAGCTTTCATCTAAGCTCTCCAATCTATTAGGTCTGTAGCCTCAGGCAAGCTATTTCAACATAGAACCTGTGGCTGTTCACCTCTAAGTGAGGACTAATAATACTTGTAAGGGTTACCATACCTCACCTGTGACTGTAACATAGTTGGTGCTCAATTAATGAGAGCTGGAAAGCCTCTTCTTACTTTTCCACTATTGTCTAATCCTGGAACCTATGACTTTCTTTCGCATGTGTTTATTCTCCTCTTTATTCCCAGCTCTTTGTGTGAATTCCGTTGTGTCTGTGGAACTTAATTATTTTGTTTTTCACAGAGTCCTTTACAGAGGCTGAGGAAGAGTGCTTTCTGACCCTCATGGTCCCATAGGAGTGCTGGGGTCTAGGATCCTTTGTCCTGAGGGAATCTAACCAGAGCTAGAGGGCCTGTTTTTCCCCAGGCAGCATGGAGAATGTCTCTCAGACTGACCCAACGTACTAGATGTGCATTGCCCAGTTAGGCCCAATGGAAAAGGACCTAACCAGTCTAGTCCAGTGCTGGCTGAACGACTCCCAGGTCTTTCTAAACTCCTTGAGAGGAAGCACATCAGAAGTAAGAGCCCAAAGCAAGGTGCCGTCCTTCATGGCAGAAAGGCCCCAGTGACAGAGCCCAGTCTGTCCTGACCTCTGCCTAAAGTCTTGCCTCCCCAGTGGGGCCTCCTCATTTACTCTCCATGCCCAAAGTGCCCCACCATTTCTCCCTTCTCCAGGTATGATCCTGAGGGGTGTTATTTTGCCTTTATCCCTTTCCCTGAGTACCCAGCCCCACAGCACTAGTTGTTCTCGATGGCCCAATAGGCTTTGGTGCTGGGAGCTTCTGTACCTTCCAGGAGAGATTTCCTCACCAGGCACAGTGATCCCTCAGTGGACTATCATCTCTTCAACACATTTCTCCACTTATGTCCTCCTCTCCAGTTCCCAACTCCCAAATCAGCCCCATCTGCACACTACTAAGGGGTTTGATGACGCATGCATCAAATCTAAGAGAGGCAACTCTAGCTTTAAAGGTGGGGTTTAGGTGAAATACCCTTAAGAGTTCATAGTTTGTTAAGACTTGGAAGATACGCAGATAGTATTTGGGTTTGTAGAATCCCCAAATTAGGCAGAAATGAGCCAACATTTCAGTAGATGATGTGGGGAAAAGAATAGTTGATCAGGAAGGATGCCAGAAACAGTCTTCTGATGCATTCTGTGGACAACAAGTCTGCCAGTAAACCTTCGCCTTCAAAGGACAAAGTCTAATGGGGGAGGCGTATTAGAAATTAGGCAAATGCAGGACACATGATCACTGTTTCAGCCTAGAAACGCAGGGTGGCAGCACACACGAGAGACCACCTTGATCAGGGAGTGTCTCCCAGAGGGAGCAATGGAGACAGACGATGGATGGAGTGGGGGACCAGCAGACCAGGAGGGTGATAGCAGAGAAAAGAACAATGAAAGACAATGACTCAAAGAGCAAGAGGTGACATAAAGTCTTGGCATTTATCCAAAGTTGCTTCTGTACTGGACCTGGGCAATAAATTCCTTAATACAGGTGAACCCAGAGAAGTGGGATGCTGCACATAAGCTGGTCCCAGATAAGGAAAACTAATCGAGAAGGAGCTCTGGAGTATAACACTCCCCCACCTTCCACCCCCAGCACTCGGAACTGATGCTGACCTTGTAAAGTGCATTGACAGCCCATAGACTGCCGAATCTCAGATCTGGAACCCCAGAGGAGAGAGTCTTTGGTGGTACAGGGAGGTGGGGGGAGCTCCCTCTTCCCCCTTCTCCCAACCCCTCCCTCTCCAGCCCATTTGCACCAGTGGCTGGACTGCTCAAGGCCCCTCTCCTCTCCTCCCCCTGCCTACAGAGATTAAAGAATGTGAGAGAGTCTTCTCAGATGCTGGAGACCTGGGCAGATTCAGACAATAGGCCTGAGACCCTGTTGACCACACAGGTTCTCTGTCCTCGTTGGCTTTCTCGCCACACCAGACAAAAAGGTCAAATGAGAAGGGGTTGACTGATTGGGCTAGAGATGGAAAAGGGAGAGAAAAGGACTGAGGGGGGCAAGAGCCACTTTCCGCAACTAAACTAATACAGTGGGAGAAAAATTGAAAAGAAAAAAATTGATGAGAAAGAAGTCTCACAAAGGACATTCCCAGTCAAAACAGAGAGATGCAGGTATTAATTGGAGCTCAGAGTCTCCAGCCAGACCCCCAGGGATCCTGTCATACTCCTGTACCTGCTGTGTGACATTGGGCAAGTTAGTTAAAATGGTTCTCAGTTTTCTCACCTGTAAAATGAGAAGGAAATAATAGTACCTGCCTCATAGGCTCGCTGAGCGAGTAAAATGAGTTCAACATATATAGTATGCTTAGTATAATTAGATATTAAACAGCTATCAGAGTTAGCTGTTGTTTCTATTCCTCTCTCCTGCCAGAGTCCCTCCCAGCAATAGTGCTGGTAGTCTTTGTGATGTCATATACTTCAAGGACCCCATCAGGGCCTTTCCGGTTTATTGGAGGGAAGAAGTGTGGAGATAAAATGAGGAGCAAAGAAGGGTATTACTGTGGGTCTTGGGGGGTAGCTCTCCTGGATATTTAGAAGGGAGAGATGAGCTACCCTTTGCCAGCTTGCCCTACTGGTTAGGGCAAGCCTACTGTCTCTCAGGGTATCCCCTGCTAATAGTTGACACCTCTGGTGTTTGGCTTGGGTCTTCTGTTCAGGGCTGACCTGAAGGCCAGCTATGCAATAAAGATCTGGTGTCTTTTCATGCCTTTTCAAGCCCTTGTTTCTTCTCAGGGGTCCAGTGCCATCTTGTGCTTCTTCCCTTTCTAGCAGTAAAAGCCTGATTTCATCTATATTTCTCAAGGAGGCTGATATCTCACTGTCAGGAAATGGAGAACTCGATGGGAGCTAGAAATCTGGGGATTTTTGTTTTATGGGAGATAGTTTCTTGAGTACAACCCTGCAGCTGATTGGAATCTCAGCTGCATGATAGAAAGCCTTGACTGGGGAAGGCTCTGGAAGATGGGAGGGGCTTAATCACACTCACTGAGTTAGAGAAGTATTCCTCTAATTTGTGGAAACTCTTTCCAGGAATAACTTTGGAAATGTGGTGGATAGTGAGGCAACTAGGCCAAAAAATTGTAGCTGGGTAGGACTAGTGTTTAGACTAAAGGCTGTTTCAAATTCCTTCTCTGATGAAGAGTCCTACCATTGCCTCACAGTGTAGCCAAACACTTTCCAGAGAGCCTGAGAATTGAACAAATTTGCTCTCCTGTGCCATGCCATAGAGGTGTTAGTAAACTCTGTGCCTGGAACAAAGCTTTGCCAGAAATGGCATGAGCTGCTCCCCAGCCATGGACCTGAAAGAATAAGCAGAGCTGTTCAGCCTGGGAAGGAACCAAAGCTGCACATCAGGGACAGATAGTAGCAGCACCCACAGGGAGGAGACCCTCAGCAGCAACTATGTCTGTTGAACTCTTTGAGGCTGATGAGTGCCATGAGTTTGACTCATCTCAGTGCTAGAACGTGGTACTCTTTAAGTGTTTGCTGAATGAATGAATGAATGAATGAATGAATGAATGAATGAAAGGAGGTGACTGAGGAAAGCATATGTTGATAGGACCCTCTAGAAGCCTCCCTGATGAGTAATAATCAGCCACTCCCCCAGTCCTTGAATGTGTGAGCTGTTGCCTACAACTTATAAATAACCCACAGAATAAATATATGATCTCACCAGGGAGCCCTGCAGGCCTTGCATGAAAGCTTTACATCAAGACAGTTCCTGCAAGGAACTCCTTGAAATCTTAACATAAAATCCTAAAATCTCTAAAAGTCGAGAAGTCCCATGTGAAATCCCTGGAAACCCTTCCAGGAAGCCTTGGGGCCCTGTCTGAAAACCCTAGAAGCACTGGCTGCTAATGAGGTCAGCACCTGGGGTTTGAAGATAGCACATGGGTATTATTGTATTGTTGGAGACCCCTACCTAAAGTGTGGGACAAAAAAAATATCTGGGTCATGGCTGGAATTCTGGTCATGACTAAAAGACTGATAGGCATGGGCTGGAAGATTGGCCCATGTACAGATAAGGATATTCTTCTGTGCCATTCTTTCGTTGCCTAGGGAATAAACTGGATTGGAAGGGAGAACTTTGCAGCCTGATAACACAAAACCTTGACAGTATACATGCGCCTGTAAAGAACAAATACTAAAAAAATGATTCATTCTTCCATAACTAATAAGGAGGTGACTTTTTGTATCAATAAAAATAAGTCGCTTCTGATACTCAGAATGCTAGAGCCCAGAGTAAGAGGCCTTGTGGGCCTCCCCTGGGGCCCGCTTTTCTTAAACTATTTTGTGTCTGTCACTTCTTTATTTATTGGTTCAATCAGTATCTCTCTTCAACCCTGTTCACCAGAGCTGGACTCTGACATCGTATCATCTCTGCCTCCGTAGTAAGGCAATGATCAAATAATCTATCGATCTAGTGATCTGTAGGTCATGGGAAGGAAGGATGTTATTGTTTTGTTTTATTACCAGTGACTGTGTCTCTGTCACACCTAGGGGACCAGTCAAAAAGAATACAGGAATGGAGTGTCCCAAGTCTTTGATCAAGATGGTAAGACTTTGGGAAGGCTGAACCTTGGCCATTGTCAACCACAAGGCTTGAAACCAAACATAATGATGTGTTTTGTTGAAGGCCAGAGGCCTGGCCTGTGTTCTTTGTGCTGTTGGGTCAAGACACAGACCCCCTACAGATAGTTGCTTCATTGTTGCAAGGAAGAGAACTTGCAGGCAACCAGGTTGGAGCAGAGATTTTGACCAGAGTGGGCACAATCTAGATAATCACTTCTGAGTCACTGGGTCCAGCAGGGAAAACAAGTCATTCTTTGTTCCTAAATACATGCTTCAAAAAGTTCTACTCATATACTCAGATTTCCTTAGAAGGGCTTCAGTGAAACGCCATTAGCTACGAGAGAGGAAGACCCACAAACGAATATTCAGTATTGAGGTGTGTCAGAAATACAGATTTGGGGACAGCTCCAGAACATACAAAAAATGTAGGTGGACACTACAGCAGAAAGAATGGGGAGGAGGGAATGTGGACGAGGGAGACTGAAATAAAAGGAGGCAGTGAAAACTGAGAAATTGAGACTCATAGTATCAGAAACCAACACACAAGAAGGATACTGCTACAGACTGGAAGATAACCTCTAAAACACTATACCTCCAGGGGTCTCTGTCCTAGTTGGTGACCCTCTTTAGAATTTGTTTCTTGAAATTCTTAAACTTCTTTCTGAAATTGAGAGGAGATATGAGGAAAGTGGTTTAAAGGGTGTTCCTGAATAGAGCAGAAATGGAATGGGACAAGGGGGGATGTACTGGGTTTGAAGGATAGAAAATTTTTCTTTTCCCATTCCCCACCCCAAGTATGTCTCAGTATAAGACCCAATCAAATGAAGGAAAAGAAGTGGGTGGTATATTGGGGATCCCCAAGACAAACCTCAGATATATGAGTCACTAGGGGGGCTCTCAAGACTCAGCATATATATATATTTACTTTATATATATATATATAAAATGGTATTCATGGCTGTGATTTATTACAGTTAAAGGATATACAAAGCTTAGGAGAAGGTACATAGAACAATATATTCCTAGTCTTCTCCCAACACGGTCACACAGAACAAATTTAATTCCTCTAGCAATGAGTCATGGCCACATATAAAATAGACTTCTACTTACCCCTGCCTGTCATGTATCAAAATCTCAGACTCACAGAAGCAAAGCAGATGTTTAGCACAAACCATATCATTGTCACACACGTTTAGGTGCTCACACAAGTTAAGGAAGTCACTTCTATCATCAGGGTGGTGGGACCCTAAATCCAAGTTGCTAAAACCCAGTGTCCCAGGTGCCCCCACCAAGGGTCAATCCTGCACACAGGCCTTTGTCTGATATGCCTAACATCCGCTGTGCTACCTTTTTGCACAAGTTGCTTTTGGTGAATGCTCCTTGATGTACTCCCCACAAGCTTTCCTCGCTAGGCAAGCTAATAGATGAAATCAAAGTCTTGTTGATTATCAGGAATGTTCCTGATTAGGTTTTAAATGGAGAAAAGTCCTGGTGTACATTCTGATACCCGACGTGTCTCTCCACCTTCATGATCTGATCAGAACAGGCTTTGGACTTGGCTGCCTTGGAGAGGGCTTCCACCAATGTTGGTAGCACCTGCCTTGTGTAACTGGGGCTGTCCTCTTGGTGACATTAGCACATGGGTTAATGTAATAAGGGGTTTTCCTGTGTCAGTGCCCTCCTGCTGCTCTTTCAGCACCCTCTTCCCTCTTTTAGGTCCCAGCAGCCATCCCTTTTGTCTGGATCACTAGTCTCAATCAATTGAAGGGCTCTAAAGTCACTGTGTGGACAGTTATTTTCACACGATTAAATTCACACATAACCTACTCTAGGGACAGATCCCCAAATCATGGGCTCTGGAGGTAGCTCTCCTTGTAAATGCAGGGATTCAGTCACTCCAGTTTCTCACCTAAAAGTCATACTGGCAGTGGGCTCACTCGTGGTTTCCTCTCCTCCCCCTTCAGGAATGAATGTTCATTTCCCTGGTTGACAGGACTGGCAAAAATGGAGACCTCGTGGCATTTATCATCGAAGTCATCCTTGGGATTGATGGCAGGCCTAGCAGAAAAATGTTCAGTCCCCTAAAATCATTGTAGAATGACTTCACATTAGCAGCCAAAGGCAATTTCAAGTAGGAAAACCGGATTGAAACATCAGTCTCATATCTTGTACAATTGGTATATTTGGGTTAGGGGTTAGTCTTTACCCAGTTAAGTCAATCTTATGAGAATCTGAGCATTTTTCATAAAACCAAGACTGGATTTTAGGAGAAAAAAGAACAGGAAGTCCTCACTAGGTCAAATCTGGGGGGGTGTATATAGTGCAAGTTGAGACTGGGACCAGATACTTTCTCTTTGATAGGTTTGTTGGAAGGCTAAGAATTGATAATGCCAATTTAGGTGATAATTTACATTCTTTAAAATATTTAATCCTTCCTGCTGATGGGAACTGGGAAAGCCTCAATATAACCCAATTGGAACCTGGAAACTGAATTTTTACTCATTCTCAAGAGAGATTTGCTAGTATAGTGTCCCTTTTGAAGTCTCTCATGACTTGTCCCAGACAAATTTGGGTATATACCATCCTTAATTCATATCCTGATTATGGAAGGCGGGTTCTTTTGGATCCCTTTCTCAGAATTTACCCTGGCTCTGTGTAAAATGGGGAAGCTTTTCTTTTTGTTTTCACAACCTACTCTTTTGTGCATGTGCCTCCATTTTCCTAGAACCTCACCTCATGTATCCCCTGCCTTTCTATTCTCTCTACCCTCTTTCTCAGAATTTGCTCATGTATCTTTATAAAAGATCTGATTATTTACCTGCCAGCATGTTTAATCTTTAAGAAAGTCCAGTCCCTTTGTCTAAGGAAATGGAGTGCCAATGGTGTGCTCTAATGTCTTCTTAGGAGGGGTTGGATTAGCTTTTTAAGGAATGAGGTTTTTCTGGTGCTTCTAAGCTTCCCTATTCTAATAATGGTACTATGAGACATGTCCTCATTGGTCAAGGAACTCCTCAGTAGTCCATATCAAGATTCTAAAGATGGTATACCTTCTCTCTTCTAGGCAAGAATTTTACCATATTCCACAAGGATTGGCATGGGAAAGATGGATAATGTATCCTTATCTCAAATTAAGCTAGTATGTTCTAGCCCAGTAATTGAGCAATTAATATTCTCCTTGAATCCTTCTGCCCTTCATTGCTAATTTGGTTATAATCTCCCTGTTAGTGGAATGTGAAACAATTAGATGAGATTACAGTAGCAAAACATACAAGTAATGGTGCCAGAAAGAGTAACAAATGTGGGGAAACATGGGTACAGAAAAATATATATAAAAATACAGCATGAAATGAATTAAGTAAAAAACATAGAAGAATAGATATAAATATAGAACAGCAAAGAGTGACAAAAAGAACATAGGGACTTATCCCAGAATGCAAAGATAATTCAATATACAAAACTCAATCCATGTAATAGTCTACATTAATAGAATAAAAGGAACCACATGATCATCTCAGTGTAGAAAAGTCATTTGACAAATTCAACATCCTTTAGTAATAAAAGCAATTCAGACAATTCAGGAATAGTAGGAGGGAAGTTCCTCAACTCAATAAGAGGCATATATGAAAGCCGCCATCATTAACATGGTATCAATTAGAAAGGACTAAAATCTTTTCCCTAAAGATGGGAAACCGGAAAGATGCTCACTTTTACACACTGCTATTCATTATTGTACTGAAAGTTGTAGGCAGAGTAAGCATGAAAGAAAAATAATAGTGAAAGGCATCTAAATCAAAAGCAAGTAAAACCTTCTCTATTCACAAATGATACGATCCCATATATAGAAAACCTAAAGAATCTATAAAAAAAAAAAACTATTAGCACTAATAAAATAATTCAAGTTGCAGGGTACAGGATTAAAAATCAGCTGTATTTCTACATACTGGCAATGACCAATCAAAACAAGAAATAAAGGAAATAATTCCATTTACAGTAGTAGCAAGAATAATAAAATATTTGGAAATAAATTTGGCTAACTTGGTATAAAACATGTAGACAGCAAACCATAAGACATCGATTGCTAAAAGAAATTAAGACAGCAATACATAGAAAGATATTACTGGATTAGAATACTAATAGAGTTATAATACCTAAAGCAATCCAAAGAGTCAATGCAATTCTTATGTAAAAAATAATCTTTTATGAGGAAATGGAAAATTCAATTTAAAATTCAGATGTAATTGTAAGAGACCCCAAGTAGCCCAAAAAAAATCTTTAAAAGAGAACAAAATTATAGTATTAACACTTAACTTTCTGATTTCAAAACTTACTACAAAGCTATAGTAATCAAAACAATATGGTATTGGAATATGACTGATATATAGATTAACAAGTTGAATTTAGATTCTAATGATATAGCCCTAACTCTAAGGCCAATTGATTTTTGACAAGAATGCCACAACCATTCAATAGGAAACAAATCTTTTGAACAAATGTTTCAGAGGTAACTTAATATCTACAAACCAAAAAATGATAGTGAAACCTTAATTTACACAATATTTGAAAACGAACTCAAAGTGAATCAATTATCTGAATATGAGTTAAAATCATAACATTCTTAGAATAAAATCTTGGCCTTAACTTTGGCAATGGTTTCTTAGACATGACACCAAAAGCATAAGCAATAAGAGAATAAATAAAACATTTTTTAAAGATTTATTTATTTATGCATACAAGCACTGGGGTACAGGCCAGAGGTGTGGGGGGTGAGAGGATTCACCACAGAGAGCGGGGAGCAGTACAGGCAGATCAACAGAAGTACACTGCTGAGGGGAGCAGCGGGCACAGCAGGAGAGGTCTGCCATGCCATGTGGGTCCCCTCCCTGGCCAGCGGCAGGGATTGAACTCATACTGCAGTGGCTGCGGTTTGCTTCATAGTGTGTTGCTTAACCCACTGCGCCACCAGGGAGGCCCTAAAACTTTTGTTATTAGACAACACTATCAAGAAAAGACAACCTACAGTGTAGGGAAAAATATATTAAAAGCATATGTAAGTGTCTATTGTCTGGAAGATATAAACAATGCTTATAGCTCAATAAAGACAAAAGGAGACAATTTTAAAATGGGTAAAGAACTTAGCTACAAATGTTGGTAAGGATGTGGAGAAATTAGAACCCTCACATATTGCTGATGGGATTGTAAAAGAGTGTAGGCACTATGGATACAGTTCTCTCAAAAAGTTATTGAATTTACTATATAACTGGACATTATATTTACTATAACTCCTAGACTTCACACCTGGAAGAATTAAAGCAGGTGTTCAAGCAAAAACTTGTGCATGAATGTTCATAGCCTCACTACACATAATAGCCAAAAGTTAGAAACAGCCCAAAGGTCCATTAATTGGTTAATGGATAAACAAAACTGGTATAGCTATATAGTAGGCTACTATTTAACTATAAAAAAGAATTAAGTACTGACAAAATTCCTGCCAAGAAGTTCTAATTCCTGTAGAGGGCAACTTGGAAATACCACTAAGATATTTGATAGTCCCTCCCAGGAATCTTTTAAAGAAACTGTGTAAAACCTGATTTCTGACCCACTAGACTAGAGAGTGGCCTCTTCTAGAAACAGCTATTATTTTACACTTAGATCAAAGACGGTAGTAAAAATAATACTTTCTAAAGGACCCCTACTGCAAAAGGGATCCCCTAACCCTTAGAAAACAGTATTAAGTTGAAACTCAAAGATCTCAGTAGCTGAGAACTTTAACTGCAACTGGACTGAATAGGGTTGTGGTCTGAAAGAGATTCTCCCCTTAGAGAAAGAGCGGATGTGAGCTTTGTGAGTCTGCAAAGCCTATGTATAAGGCTAATATGTGGTAGCCTTAACCTCCAAAATTCGAACTTTTTTATAGAAAAAACAATCACAGGAAAAACGTGAGTTAGGGAAAAATGTATAATTGAATTTAATAGATGTTGAATACAGACTGCAAGGAAGGCAAATGATTTTAACATTGAGGTACTTTCTACCCTGACAAGGAGCTCTCTTGACCACAGTTGTTTGGGGAAAACCTATTTGTCGCTCCTTCAGGGATCTTGATCAATCCATTTGAAGATGCAGCTGGGGTCACCAAAAATGAACCTCGGTGCCCAATCCACATTCTAGGCAGCCATGAGTATCTTCATACTGGATTTTCACCTATCTCCATGCTGTTTTCCCACACAGATTCTGCACTTGAGTCTAAACTTTGCATCATGAAGCATCACCATATGCTTCCCCCCCTTTTTCTTGCCAAACCTACATACCATAAATACAAAATGACTGGTTTATTCTTCTTAGGTGTTTGCAGAAATCGCTTCAGTCGATTATGGAGAACTTTCCATGTGTTGGGCTCATTCTGAGACTTTTGGAATTAAACAATGGATTTTGACCTCAAGAAATACCTTGTCTAGTAGAAACAATGAATTTTGCTTTCTAATAGGATATGGGATCTTGAATTAGGGTTCACCTGGTGAACTTCAAGGACTGTCTGTTTTAGGGATAACATCTGAGGTGTGGGCTTCAAGTCAGTCCTTGGGATATTTCATATCATGTAATTGTTTTGCCTTGGAGATAGGTTTGGGAATGAGCAGAGATGTTAGTTTGATAAACTGGGAGCAGGGGAGATGACACCAATTTGAGAGGAGGGGAAGAAAGGTTAATGTGACAAAGCCAGTCTTTATATTTGCTCCATCCATGGTAGGCAGTCCTCTGGGAATGGGACATGAACACTGTTCGTTGGAGGACATAGGTACGGTTCCATATCCAATGACAGAGCTCCCCTAAAGATGGGTTTGGAGGCAATATAAAAAACTTGGTGTGAGCCCAAAAAGAGTTGACAAAGGGGCAGCTCAAAAATTAGACAAAAATTATTCCCTTTCTCTGCTGCCCTTTGTTCTTATAAGTTCAGGCCAACCAAGAGAAAGATTGAGAAAGGAGCAAGGCAAACAGAAGGGAGGACATATGAGCAACAAAGAGTAGGTGTAGCGAGGGATGACACCAGGAAAGATTACAGAGAGATGGGTAAGGTGAGAGCAATGAAGATAAATTTAAGTCCAGGCCCTCTGTCCTGGTTGGGCTGTTTCTAGGAGACATCTGCACCGTGACGGCTTTCCGAGGGGAGGGGAGTGGGCCATGAAATGTTAGGTATGCTCTTGCCCTCTTGGTTTTCCTTTGAGTTCCCTCTGTTCTAATCTTTCCCTTTTTTTAGCTCTCAGAAACTGCCCTTATTTGTCTCTTGACCCAAACATTTGCTTTTAGCTAAAGGGCAGTTGTTTAGTCTTCAGAAATTATATAATGATGACATTTCAGTTCCTCAATCACAGGCCATAAAACTTAGGAGCCTACTTTTGGAAAAGGCAGAAATCTTGTTGGTCTTTTCCCAAAAACCCACCATCAAATGCCACACTATCCAATGCCAAAAATGAAGAGACCCTGAGTAGCTGGGATCTTGGAAAAGGTCGAAAAAGTTTTAGGCTTGACTGAGTTAAGCTAGAAAACAATGCCAGTATGGCTGGACACAATATCTTCCCATGTTGGGGTTCAGAGCCAGTGTGAAAAATGAAGATGGAAGCAAATATGAAGTGGGCAAAAATGCAGATGCCACTGAAGTTTCAAGAACAAATAACCAGGGTAATATCACAAGGGTCAGAAAGTTGAAGCTTTGGTAAATTCTGCCCTACACATGCGAGGAAATGGGGTGGTGAGGGGTGGGGCACATGAAGCCCCAAGACTCTACTCAAAGGGAATTTAAAACAGGTGGACTCAACATGAAACAAGCTAAATAATGATGCGAGTATTAGACCCACAGGCATCACTTCAAGAAATTCCCCTGGAAATAGTCGTTCAAGTTTCTTTGTCAAGGTTGGAAGAATCTATTAGGGACTGACTGTTCATTCCCTTTAAGCAGCTGGTGTATGGGTAGTAGGATCCAGGGTGATGTGTCAGACAGGTGGGGACCTTAGATGGTATTTTTCATGTCTGCTTAGATCTTCTTCCCAGCTGCAGATTTCAGAGTTCTGAAAGGGGAGAGACCCCTTTGTGCACTCTGCTCCATGTCCCTGCACAGGACCTCACAGAATGAACTCTGAAAACTCACACTCTGAGATAAAATGGGGTTTTTCTGCCATCCAAGCAGTCCCCACATACTCTACCACTCTGACCTCATTCTGTACAAGAAGCAACTGTGTCTCCTTAAACTTTTACATGGGTTACAATGTTTTAGAATATGAATTTTAAATAACACTGGCTTTAGAGAAATTTTGTTCTTCAAACAGAAAAACTCCTGAGCAAGGCACTCCTGATGAATGCTGGAACTCAAAGATGACTGAGACACAACTCCTTCCCTGTGAAGGTTTTTTGCAGTCAGTGGAGCTGATTGTAGAGTGCAGCCAGACTCAGGAGGTAAAGCTGGCATCCATCACTTAATTAGGGGTGGCCTCTGTGCATGTCTTCCAAAGTTCCCCCTAACTTCTGAGCTAAAGCTTTGCCTAGGTATATGGACTTCTCAGATGTCAGCTTTTAGGGACGTGTTCTATGGAAAAAACAGGGAATTGTCTTAGTTTTTGTAGAACATGGGCCTTCATTGCTGCTCAAAAAGAGGACCTTTAGGTAGTGCAGTAGAGCACAAAAAGGTAATGCTTGAAAACCCTGTGGATGGTGACTGAAGGAGCCACTGGACAGCCAAGGAGAGCCCAGAGGGGGCTGGGAGTTGGCCAACCCTTGCAGAGTCATTAATGATTCTTTCGGCCGAGGAAGGGGAAAGAGGATGGATGTGCGCTGTCATGCTGTGGAAATTGCTAAACGGTGTCCTTTCTCTTAACTATGTGTTTACCCTTTGCTCTCCTGAGGTCCTATCACTTCTACTTAGAAGTGGTGGGGTGAGTTATCAGATAACAGAACAAGAAGTGAAATAGAAAATATCAGGGAAAGAGAAGTTATGCAGAGAATGAAAAAGAGTGAATATGTCTAGAAAACAAACAGGAGTAGATATAATGGTCAAGAGAGAATTGATCACTGGAAGAAGGAAAAGGGCTAAAAGGAGAAAAATAAAAAGACATGTGGTCAGAAAGTTTCCTCAAGAGGAAGAAAGGTGTTCTTAGCTGGATCCTCTATTAGCCTTTTTGTTGTTCAGACACAGCGAATGTGCTCTGTGCCTTCTCCAACGGCCTCCCTCCCCTCCCTTACTTCCTTGCTTCCTTAGTAACTCTTGAGGGACTGACTATGCCATATACACTGGGAGAGGAATGAAACCAACCACTTGCTCCCTAATAATGGATTATGAGCTACCTGGCAGAGGGCAGGGATAATACCAATGTACTTGCCGTTGGGTACAAGAGGGGGTGGGGCAGGGCATACTGTGTGTATACTGGGGAAAGACTGATTTCAGCCTCCCCAATTAGGTGCACAGCTGCCGTGTTGGTTGAGGCTCTTCTGGGGACAGTAGCCCAGTGACATGAGTAGTAGCTAAAGAGTCAGGTACTTAAAGTTCCAGGCTCCCCTAAAAATGTTGATCCAGTGTGTTGGGACTTCTGGCAGGTGGCTGCTGCCACCTGTGGGGCAAATTATGAGATTACTTTGTTTCCAGAATCAGATCTGTAAGAGGATGAAAGAACACACATAACTAAACACATACATACATATGCACACACACCCATATATTGTTATTGTAAGCTGATAAGAAAAAAAACACCAAATTATGGGTCCACATCCCATCTTCTTTGGCAGCCAACAGCTCTACTGTGGACATCCTCACTAAAGCCTACATTTGGAGTTTTTCCTACCTTGCCCTGGAGTCTATGAACTTTAGATGCTGTCCCCCAGTTCTTCCTCTTCCTCTTTGGATGCTGCCAGCATTCTCTAGAGCAGATTCCAATGAGGTATCCAGTTCCTTGATCTTTACATCATCCTGTCTACTTAAGTCCTTGGTTGTCCTTGACAAGAGACCTCATAACTCAAAGTGAAGTCAGAATTCTTCCATGCTGCTGCCTTTCCAAGTTTTGACCTCCAGGGAGGATATGGGATGACTCCACCTTGTCTGCCTTGGAAGAGGGGTCACTGCTGGCCCTTTTGCATTTCTCAAGCTTGTGGAGGGCTTTCATTGTGCCTTTTCTGAGACAAGCCACACTTTCCTGCTGTTCTCTTTGGGACAGAGAGGTCTTTTTTTCTAGAGCTTCTGTGAAGTGTGGCTGTTTATTTCCTAGTTCTTCCACTCCTCCCTCTGTCCCCCACCCCTTTTTTTTAATGCAGAAGCATTTTCCAAGGATTCCTTTTAGTCAACAAGTGTTTTCAGTGATTTCTGAATTATCTGTAGGAGGTTCTAGTTTGGTTATATAGAGTTTGATATATGTGTCCACCATTAAATCCAGATCATGTTTTATATCAAAATTTATGTTTAGCAAAACCAAGTTACTTGACCTTTTAGTCAAAGTGTTCCTCGGGTATGCCTTGAGATGCTTTCACCCATTTCCTCATGTTCATTCTCAACTTTTATCATGGGAAAAATACATAGAACATTCATCAGTACAGAAATATTAGGAAAGAACTTGATGTCTGCAGATGAAGGGCTTCATAAATGGTGGACGGAAGCTCTATGTCTTTCCCTCTGTGTTTCCACTTAATTCTCCGACAGTGCAGCTCGGCTGACAGCATGTCAGGATTGGGTAAGTCACTTCTGTACGTGGCAGCATGGTGCTCCTCAGACGTATTGAATTTGAGCTGTCCTGTGACAGAAGGTACCAAAGATAAGCATTTAAGAGCTTTGAGGCGCTGTTCTGAGAATATCTTTCAGTTCCAGAATAATATGCTCCACTGTTGGAACACTTAAGTTTCTTTATAGTAACTCTCAGAAGTTAACTGAGATTCCAGGTTACCTTGCTGAGCTCTGTGGAATTTCCCAGGGAGTTTCTTTTAAATATCAAGTTTGGTCGCCGTATTTGTGACTTCCTCAAACCAAAATTCATGATAAACTTAAGTATTTCCATCATTGCACTTAGTGAATGTAGCACCGCAGTCAAGCTACTGGCTGCAAAGAAGACATTAGAAGTCTGCCCCTGGAGGTTTTTCCCAAAAGCTCTTGTAAAAGACAAAACATTTTTAAGAACAATGATAGTAACAATGAAATCAAAATCTTTTACTGCACTACAGAGCACAAATGCTCAGCCAACTATGCAGTTATTCCATCTAATGTTTGTGTCACCATTTATACCATCCAAACATAAAACAGGTGCTTGTAGGAGGTCTCTTACTACAAGTGACAATCTCTTACTTCTCTGAGGGTTTCTTCCGGAGGCAGCTCTCACAGATCCCCAGCATCTGTATTCGTGTTTTGAAACAGAACAATGTATTAATTGCTGTTGTCTCAAAGCGCTTTCTCAGAACCTCTAAAAATTTCAACAGCGTCATGCCTGCCTGTCCATTGAGAATGGCAAATTGCCTTCAGTTCTTTACCCCTTTCTTCATTACTCCAAAAGAGGACAGAAATTATACTGCCAAGCTCTAAGAGCAGTTGGGTGATCGATGAAAAAAAGGGACAATCTTCCTCAATTGTTCCTAATGCAACAGATACTCCTGTAACAGACACTGATTTGGCAACCACATATTTATGGCACAGGAAGAGCAGAGTGTGTAGATAGCTTGAGGATATTTCTCTTAAGAGTCTAGAAGCAACAATTTTCATTTTGGAAGAAAATCCACTGGACACAATATACACCTGCTAACAATAATACTCCATGTTTAGTCTCCACTTCTCTGTTATTATAATGTGAAATTTCACAGCTAAAATTTCTGCATCAGCTTCATAAGGCAGAGAGCCCACGAATTCCTCTCTGAGGTTATGAGATTCATCAACAAACCTCACCAACGCAGTCAGGTACTCCTCCCCTGTTATAGCCACTACATCATCAGTGATAATGGAAAAAAGGAATGTCTCTTAACTTTTCTGAGGGTTTCTTCTCGATGCAGCTCTCACAGATCTCCAGCATCTGTTTCCCCTGTGTTTTGGAACAGAACAGTGTACTAACTGCTCTTGTCTCAAAGTGCTTTCTCAGAACCTCTTCACCAGAATTTATCCGGCCCTCCAGCAATGCCTGAAAGTTATCAGGACTGAAGAGACCTCAGCCTCGTGATTCCCTCAGCCTTGTGTCCATCCAGAGATATATTTTGTTTCCCCGTGAGAATCAAAATTTCAAATATTTTAGGTATTCCTTATTTTTCTTCTCTTCAAGAGTTAAAGGTAAAATGTCCTCATCATGTTCTTCGCACCCGTCATCTGCATTGGGGTTCTGAGCATTGCTGTTGTTTATTTCTTTGTTTTTGCTCCTAATCAGAAGTATTTTCAATTTTTTTCTGTTTCAATGTCCTGATTTCATCCTCACCCAGTTTGTCTTTTCGTTTTCTGTGTCTACTATGTGGACTGTTTAAATGACCAGTGAGATCAAATATTGTTGGTATTGCATTATCTTGAAGGACTTTCCTGTAAGGACTAGTAATACAGATCGTAGAGGTCTCAAAATGTTTGGCACATAATAATGTTTATTTAGCTGATCAGGTGTTTTATCTTCTAAGTCTGCTCTTCTACAATTCTCCACCCACTTCTGGCATCTGCCCAGGTCCCACAGGAACCTAAAGGCCAGGGCTGACTGCTTACTCTTCCACGTGCAGTTGGGAGCAGCGCAGAAGTTCGAGGCATCATAGCCCGCCTCCTGGCAGGCCCTGCCCTCCCCTCCCGTCCTCCTCAGAGCTGCCCGCCTGCTCCGTCAGAGCCAGGAGGGATTTTCTCCCATTCTTGGGAGAGGCTAATGGTGTCATTTCTGAAATAATCTGATTTACAGATGGATTCTTGGATCTTGTCCTGCAAGCTTTAAGTAGGGTCATTTTCTCTATAGAGGGAATCTTGGGTTTGTATGGTGCTTTCTCATAGCCTGTCCTGTTGAAGTGTGACATTGTTTCCTAGCTTGCCAGCTCCCATTTTGATGCTGCATTGTTCTTCCAGCTTTCCTCAGATGCCTAGGGCTATCCTGTCTTGTCTCCCATTCCCCTACCAAAACCTACCTACCTTCATCTTTAGAGAAGGGATCAGACAACTAAAGTAGAAAGATCCTCAAAATTGCCCACCTCATTCCTTCCCCCCTTCCAGGAATTGCTCAAGGGAGAGTGAAATGACCAAGAACCTGGCCTGAAGTTTACAGAATCTGTGTGTTCTTCCCATCCCAGGATAGAGGTCCTGGTGTCACTTCTGTAATCCCAGACAATGTGTGGACCTTCTGGGTTCTCGTCGACTCTGCTTTGGGAACTGCCACCCACTGCAGGGGGGAGAAGCTCTCAAATCTGCAGTGACTACCCTCCATCATTTTACTAGATGAGGAAGCTTGGTGTTTTTTTTTTTTTTTTTTACTTTCCACAGCTCTGTTCAGTGCTGCCTGACAAGTTTTGTATTTGCCTAGCAGGTGCTCTACAGTATTTTGGTTGGCTAGATTCCTCCCAATAAAATGAACCCTCAGCTGTCTTTTGGCATATGAGCGGAATAATTCTGAGTTTAAAAAAAAGCATGCAATTGCCTGGTTTATTATTCAACTATTGTTATTGAGAAAGTGATCGATCTGATGACTTTAAGTTGTGAGACCAGTTTAGATCATACTTAAATTTTCCCACTTGCTTGAGATGAGTGAAGTGTAATATAAGGGGGGGGGGGGTGGCCTCTGGTACCACTCGACGTCTGTGACTTACATGTGGACTTCTGTATTGTTCCACTGCTCTGCTTTAGAATCCTTTGCCTTATAAAATAATTAAAATTGTTTTCTCAATCTCCTACTTCCCCCTCTGTCAGATTTTGGCAGGTGTTCTTCTGCCTTCTCTGCCATTTCAAATCCATCTTTAATTTATCCTTTGGGAAAACATTAGGTATCTCAGAATAGGGTAATAAAGATTTTTTTTTTCTGTTGTAACAATGGTTCTTAGCACCAACGTTCTAGTGATCACATGTCTAGGATGATAGAGGGAATCTATCACCATTGCTTGGGATAACTCTTGGGAAATTGAGATTTAAAGGAGGGCTCTAAATGACTAGCTTTGGTCAATCTTCTCTTGTGATTGTGAGAATTCATCCTAAGTCATAACCAGTTCCCATTCTGGGAACTTCCCTAGGGTCTTTGAGAAAGAGTCCTGAAGGTAGCTATGTCTACATAACTTTGGGCCTCTTCCTGACATTGTTCTCCAAGATTTATTTTAGTGAGACCTAAAGAGATCTACATCTGGAAAAAGTTGGCATTCAGAGAGGATCCTGAGACAAAACTGAAACTCATGTAGCCAAGAAAGTGCTGGGACACAGAAACTCTGTTTTGGTACTGGTCCTGCCATTTTCCAGCAAAGTAGGAGAGTCTCCTGAAGTTTTGATTCTCTACTTCCTTATGGACAAAACAGATACACTATGACCAATTACACAGTTGTCGGGAAGATATGAGAGTCTTTGTAGAGGGTGAAGCACATGACATAACTTGTATTTACAATGCTAATGGCTTTCATGCTGCCAGCTTCCATTCACACAGCCTTGTTCACCTTTATGTTTCCTTCTCCATTCAATACTAAAATGTCTACTTGTAGTGAGGGGTTCTGAATCTATCTTTGTATACATTGGTGGGCCTTAAGTGTATCTGTGTATATGACTAGGATTCATGGTAGGATATGACATAGATTTCATCAGATTCCCAACTATATTCTGGCATCTAAAAAGATTTGGAGCTTGAGACGTAAAGCTATGGCTTTGTCAGCAGTCATTCTCACATAAATGTAAAGTGTGTAAAGCTTTGTGTAAACACAGCTTTGCCTGTGTTATGTTATTGTCAGCTGGCTGACACTAAGCAAGACTTCACTTCCCTGACCTTCAGTGACCTCCTCTGTAAAATGAGGGGATGAACTCATGGCACCCCAAAGTCCCTTGACAGCTCTAAAATAATATAATTCTCTTAGGAAGCAAGATGAAGGCAAATCTCAATCTATGTAGTAAACAAAAATGTGTTGGGAGAATGTGTTGGGAGATAAAGGTGCGTTGTGCCCAGGATTCTTGACTCTAGGGAATTCATCCCTGATAATATGTGAGTCCACTGCTCACCAGGTTCTGGGATGAAGGAAGTGGAACTGCTCCAAGTAACTCTGATAGACCAGATGTTGTACTACCCCCACTCCAAGGTCCAGCAGCTAAACCTCAGGGTTTCTTTGTGGGGCATGGCCTTTCCTGGCCTGAGTCAGCCCACACATTGTTATACAATCAGTGCCTGAGCCAGGAGAAATTCTGCTCTCGTCTTCCGATACGCCTTTCCTGATTGCCTGTGGATTGCGGCCACCTCAGCACTCGTGCAAGTCTAGGGGGATTACTGAACATAGAGGGTGGGAGACGGGAGGAGAAAGCAGAGCTTACCGCCCTGTACTCCAGATTCTGCCTGGCATCCTAACTCCTCAGCTTGGGGTGAAAGTAATATCCTCTGAGAAATGTGTGGTCATACTGAGTTGAATCAGCGTTATTTTCTAAGAGTAATAAAGAGGTTCACCTGGCTTATTTCATAATTAACTTATTTTAAAATATTTGTGGGTTAATATTCTGAAAAGCTTCAAGGCAACCTTGGGATATATCACTACCCATTTTCACCTAAAATAGACTCTAGGGGGAAAGATTAAGGATAGATAAGTATGGTAGGATAAAAGGTAAGGGTGGATCTTAGCATTGTCCATTACTCTAATTGGGATATCAAGGTGGATGCTTCCTGGATGCCAAAGAGAGTTGAAAGGAGTATTTGCTACAACTTTTATGAAAGGGAGTATGAAAAAAGGAGTGGTCTCATAAATATCAAGAAACGAGGAGGAGTTCAGAGTAAAAGGCAAAATGTCCCATTTCCTGCTTACCTGTCTTTACAAGTATGAACTGCTAACATACCTTTATTCATCTTTTGTTTCTTTTCTCTGTCTTTACATACTTGTATGTATATACATGTACTCCATTTTCCGCTCATATTTTTGAAATGCTGTACATATGAGTCTTTGCCTTCTTTCTTGACAGCTGCATGCTATTCCATCAACATACTGATGGAGCGTTAGGTTGTAACCTTATCACAATCACTGCAGGGGCCATCCTTTCAAATACCCTTAAAAATTTTTGGGGGGTACATTTGCTAGTTCATTATTAAAGAGGAGTGGGAAGCCCTGTGAATTTAAAAAAGCTCAATGTATGTTTTTCCTTTATAAAAAAGAACTTTATTCAACTCAAAGCATGCTTTTTTAATTAAGAACACCAAACATTCATTATTTTCAGTCTTTAAAATAACTAATTTTAAAAATTGAACTAACTTATTACACTTAGGATAATAGAGAAAAGAATGGAGAGGAGAACAGGTAAGGTAAAAATAGATAAAACCTTTGATATTTAAAGCTCTTTGAGGCTATTGCTACTGTATCATTGCTAACCACAAAAAAATGTCTTCTCAGCTTTTAAATTTAAAGATGGGTAGATTTTAATTAGAATCCAGAAAATAATAAACTAGGCATCATCAAAAGGTAAAACTTTAACTTTACAAAAGAAAGTGAAGAGAAGCCACCAACTAGGAGAAATTATTTCCAAAATGTTATATCCAGCAAAGGACTCATAGGTACATAATGAAAGAACATTGATACTTCAATCACACAAAGACAACCTAATTTTTTAAATGGACACTTTATCAAAGAAGATAAAGGACTGGTAAGTGAGCACAGGGGAACAGTTTGCCATGGTGTCCTGGCTAACACAAAGGCAGAGTGGAAGCATAGCCTGTCTGAGTCTTGACATAATGCCTCATGATCCTCGAGAATGAGAGCACAGGAGATTGAGAACCTGGAGGCAATTCCCCTGGGAGGCTCTCTCAACACAGCTTCTCATCTCCTGGCCTCGGATAGAGGTGTGGGGCTTTCTATCGCACTCCTCTCAGAATAGGGCTTCAAAATAGAAAAAAACTCTTGGGTACAGTCTAGAATTGGCTCCACAGCAACTGGTGTCACACCAGCCAGGTTGTAGTGGCTTGGCTCCTTTTGTCTCAGTATTATCTTTTGGCCATGTTGAGTTGCCTTCTTTGGCTAGTCACTGTTCACATTAAATCTAAATCAAAAAGTAATGTGTTTACAAATCCAATCCTATAGTCTCAGCTTTGTCTTGTGCGTGTATGAGCTTAAGCTCATGAAAATAAGCACATGAAAAGATGTTCAATGTCATTATCAGGGAAATAGAAATCAAAACCATAGTGAGCTACCACTGTACAACTTTAAGTGTCCATATTAGGCCAAAATAAAAAAAAAATCATACCTAATTAAACAGGATAAGGGATAATTGAAAAGCTCAGAAACTTCAGGTGGGGATGTAAAATAATACAACTATTTTGGAAAATATTTTGATAAGTTCTTAAAAAGCTTAAACATCAACCATTCTCAGATATTTACCCAAGATAAATGAAAGTCTTACACACAAGCTTCTACATGAATGCTATAGTGACTTTACTTGTAACAGCTTAAAACTGGAAATTTCCCAAATGTCCATCAGCAAGTAAATGGATAAATAGTGGTATATCACATAAACGAATACTACTCAACAGTAAAAAGGAACAAATTACTGATAACAGAATGAAATCACCAAACCATACCAAAGATAATACATCTCTATGATTTCACTGATATGAAATTCTAGACAATGCAAACTAGGTTACAGTGGCAGAAAGCAAATTCACGGGAGATCAGAGAGGGAGGATTGTGTATGTGCTGCCAAAATGGGCACGGGGGAAGGAGGACTGGCTTGCAAAGGGTTACGAGCAAACTCCTCTAGGTGATATGTACACCGTCTTTATTGCAGTGGTGACTTCATGTTGTATACATGTCAAAACTCATCGGATTGTACACTTAAAACAGGTGATCTAAAAATGCAACGTGATCTAATTACTTTTAAAAATCTGGCTAGTGCAGTCAGCTGGAAGAGAGATGCTAGGGCCTGGGGTGATAGTACAGAGTAGGAGATTAGACAGATTTGAGATATATTTTGAGAAAGAACAAGTCTTGCCAGCAATTCAGGATCTTTCTTCAGGGTATTATCCCTGCTCCCAGTCATACAAATGGGGGCTAAATTTATTTGGCTCCCTACTCATGTTCCATGATGCTATGAAAGTTCAAAATTGTGTACAGATTGGTAGTTTTTATTCATGTTTGCAGTGTCATAGTAAGCACCATAAAGGCAGGGTTTGTATGATTCACCACTTCAAGTGCCTGGTCTAGTGTTTGGCACACAGGAGCAGGTGGTAGTTTTAAAATACGTACGTACCACCTGACTTTCCTTTCAAGTAGTGTGTCTTCCAAGGCTAGGTCTTCAAACGCCTGCCCTACTTTCTCTCTCTTGGGATACTTACCCTTTTAGCCACCCTCGGGGTGGCTAACTGTAGGGGTGCCACATTTCGGGGTTTCAGCTGACAACTCCAGGTGAGGTTCTAGCTGATGATATCGACTGATAGACAGACATGAATTCTTCAAGATGAATCTAGCCCCAGCCACTATGTGACTGCAGCTATGTGAAAGCCATCTAGCTGAGCCCAGTGAACAAAAAAGTCATGAAAAAACAAAACAAAACTGTTCTTGTTTTAAGTCATTAAGTTTGGGGTAGTTTGCTATGCAACAGTAGATAATTAGAACAAGTTTAGTAAATGTTTTTTCAGTGAATGACTGTTGAGAGATAGGTGTCCACTCTGTATGTTATCCAGCAAGTCTGTTTTCTCTGTCAAGTCCTGGAGATTCTGGAAGGTCAGGAAACTTTAAACAGAGTCTAGAGAACACATCAACTATCCCAAGTGAGCTCTGGCAGGCATCTGAGAATGCCTACTTTGTGAGTTGTTGATTTTGTGAATAGCTTCAGGGGAACCAACATACACATCTTTTGTGTATATGCTTATATGGTTTCCCACAAAGAGCTCAGCCTGGGTCTGGGGAGGGGAAGCTGTCACTCAGGCTGGGTCCCTTTAGAGATGACCTGGCTCACTCTGCACAGGGGTCTACAGGGGAGGTTTGTGGGGTCCTGGCCTAGGACAGGCTGGTGGCCCAGAGCATCTGTCTTTTGGCAGGACTGGTTTGGCAATTCTGATGCTGCAGGCCATACCTGCAGGACCTGCTGCCCTTTGTTGGGCTTTTCCCTCCTGCCCGTGGTGGACCTCAGGCATCCGTGGGTCATATTTTCAGGGGGAGGGGTGGCCAGAGTCCTGGCTCATCCCTCAGCAGACAAGTAAAAAGACCTTTGGAAAGAGGCTTTGGAAGACCTTTCCCACCAGAGCAGTGGTTCTCAGCAGGCGGGTCAGGGAGGGTCACCTGGAGAGCTTTTGAATAAATGCACCCACCTGGATTACACCAGCGCACTGAGGGGGTGAGTGGTAGGGTGTGCTTAAACCCCCCAGATGATCTGAATGTGCAGCATTCGAGACTCACAAGGACCCCGAAACACAGGCACTGCCGATATCCCCACTGTACAGGTGGGGGCCTGGGGCCCAGAGAGGCAAAGCCACTTGGCCAAGGTCAAAGGGGTGGTGGGTTGGGACTGGAGTCCCAGATGTTGCCCAGCAGAATTCCCTGCCTGCCGTGGATCTAGCCTTCCTGGGGGACCTCGAGGCTACAGCTTTTCTCCTTGTGCTAGAAAGACATTTCTGGCACTCATGTCTTTCTCCAGCAGTCGGGGCTAGGGTCACCTCCACTCACTCAGCCCCCTGTTCTTAACAGAAAGGGTCCCAAGACAAGGAAAGAACAGGAGTCAAAGAAAAAACTTTGCAGAAATTTTGCAGTTCAATTTTGCTGCCGGTAAAGAAGAGGTTAAAAAGCTGATGACAGGTCAGGACACCTGCCGCTGTAAATGTCCTTCGTGTATTGTTCTTATTAATTTTCCTCCTGAATTACTTTTCCAAGCTTATCAGTTTGGCTGCTATGAGAAAAAGGGAGTCAGGAACCCAGAACCAGACCAGTGCTACCCGGAACTGGGGGCACACAGCTTCCATAAGGTGTTCACCTTGGACGTGGCAATCCTGCATGACCCCCAAGCTGCAGCTGTTGGTGCCCATAATCAGCAACTGTAATGGACTTTAACCAAGTCTACTCTCCTTGCTTCACCTGCCAATAAAGTTTAATTCCTTTGTTCTCAAACCCCAGTGCTAAAGCCTTACAAGCCCCCAAACCTTAGCACATCAGAGTCTCTCTGCCCAGACAGGTCTCCCTGGAGCTCTCTTTCCTTGCTCATTCACTAATCAACAAACACTGACTCCTTGTCTGGCCTCACTGATTTCTGTCTCTTTTCAGTCTTGGCCAGAGGGCTGTAACCGCCCTTTCCTTGCTTGGGTGCAGGAGCACGACTTCTCCTGTCCACTCCTCTGATTTCCAGTGGGTGGAGCAGTGGGCAGCGACTGATTGGCTCCCAGCTTGTCTGCTTGCATTGCTGGAAGATTGGATCCTCCCTTGTCCAGCAGCACTCTCACTGGAAACATGCACCTTTGGTGAGAGGATGCATTTTTTAGGTAAAATGTAAAACAGCCAGGAATAGAAAATATTAAAAGCCTGTGGACTCCAGTAAAGTCTCATGCCAGGGCCAGAAGGTCCAGAAAAATGGAGAATGTTTCCGTCATTGGGAGCCCCAGGCCTGGTGGGATCGACCCAGCTGCCCATAACTGCCTCCGTCTTCAGGTGTAGAGCAAATCTTGCCTGGATCAGAGACAAGTCCTGGGTTGGTAATCTAGGATAGGACTGCGAGACGTTCTGTATATGAAGATCATGTCCTATATAATTTCATCCTGCCACCCATGTTAAACCGCTCAGAATACCTTAAACATATTCATCTTTTTAAAAATAAATTAGAAGATTTTAGTAGTTAGAACTTTTCTTCTACCACTGTTATTGGTCCTTACATTGTTTATTTTAAAGATTTTATTTATTTATGCATATAAGAGCTCGGGTACAGGCCAGAGTCCAGAGAGGTGAGAGGATTCACCAGAGAGTCGGGAAACTGACTGAAACACACTGCTGAGGGGAGCGCTGGGCGAGGCAGGAGAGGTCTGCTGTGCCATGTGGGTCTCCTCCCCAGTGGGCGGCAGGGATTGAACTCGTGCTGCAGTGGCTGCTGTTTGCTTCATAGTGAGTTGCTTAACCGACTGTGCCACCAGGGAGGCCCCTCATTACATTATTTAAATGGCACACTTCACTCAAAACCATATATAATTCTCTACCCTCCAGATAAAGATCTGGACAATTCTTTTTGGTTTCCCTTGCAGGTTTAGCTAAGGGACCAAAAGAGGGAATTAACAGATAAGTACTTATTTTTTCATACTCAAGAAAGGGGAAAATTATTCTTTCATGAAAGTTCAGAAAGTAACCATCATCAATTAGAAATAACTTTGAATCGATATACAAGTCTGAGAAATCATCACAGTCAGGAAGGGCCTGGGAAAATATGACAAATAAGGTATCTTGGATGAGATCATTGAGCAGAAAAATGATATTAGGTAAAATGTAAGGAAATTTGAAGTCTTGGTTTTAGTTCATAAGACTATCAATCTATTGGTGCATTAATTATGAGAAACAAAATATTTTCATGGAAAGTATTAACAATGAGCAATTGTGGCTATATGGGGACTATTATCTTCACAACTTTTCTGTCAATCTAAAACTATTCTAAAATTTTAAAAAATTATAAAAAAAAAAAAAACCCTTGGGCACTGAAAACTACTGGTCTACCCATGGCAGAATTGTTGTGCACACATTGCTAGGAGAATAATGTACTCTGTGGGGTCCCCATGGGAGGAAAAGAGCATAGGGAAGCCTGCATGTAGATTTGTTGAGACTCTGCTGGTATCTTTTTCCCATGTGCCTGTGTATCCTTTGTCATAATAAGTTTTCACAGTGAATACAACTGTATACTTTGAGTTCTGCGAGCTCTTTTAGTAAACTTCTGAGTATGGGCGGTTTTGCTTACCTCTGACACAGCTGACATTGTGTTCTTCATTTCTCTAGTAAGCCCTGTTGGCTCTCTTTAACAAATGCCATTTTGAGAATGTCAGTTTATTTGAAGCACAAAATAATTAAATGCTATTCCAGTAATCCCAAGTGACACCTACTTATTTCTTGTTCATAATTCTCAGTATCTCTTAAGTAATACGATTATGCACAGGATTATGCTGAAAAAAGAGCAAACAACATTATTATAGAAGGCCATGGCTTAAAGGAATTTGCTGAATGCATTGAAAAAAAAATGCCAGCAAACTATCCATTTATTTGTTAAGATTGTTCTAAAAAGGAGCCTTATTTATACATTAGTAAATTTTCTATTTGAAGTGAATAATTATGCCACTTATGACTATCTTTTGAAGAGGTTTCGTCTTGAAGTATTCTGTTCTTCTACAGGAGTCACTACTCTTCCAACACTGGAATAAGTAAAATTTTCATGTGTGTTTTTGTAAAGGGAACAAAAGTCATTGACAACATTTTTTAAAAGTCATTGATCAAAGAGATTCAATGCTAAAACATTTATTTCAACATCTATTTCAATGGAAAAACAACTTCTACAATGAAAGATGGCATTATGTTGTTCAACAAACATGGAGAGTATTTCTCAGAGTTAACTTTTTATGCCTCTCCTTGTTCAGTAAACTAGCCCATGAGGCTAATATTTAGTGTGTTTGCTCATTAACAAATGTTCAATAAAGAAAAGAGTGAAATGGGTTTGATATGACCCATTCGAGAACAAATGGAACTTAGACTATTACTATAAGGAATTTACTCCCCACATTTAAAAAGGACAGGTTTATTAGGAAAAGGAGAAAAAGAGACACCTGCATAGTCACAGATGGGCAGGAGCGCTGCCCACTGAAAGGAATTTCATTAGCAAATTCCACAGAACAAGGAACTCCAAGGAGAGCCAAATGACCTGAGAAATATAAAGTAGTTAATGTAGATACTTCTGATATTTTAGATAAATAGCAAATTTTAGTTTATAATCCAAAGTGGGACAACAGCAGGGAAGTGAGCAATGTTTTAGATGTTAGAAAACAAATGCTCAACCAGTAAATGACTAAGCTTGAACTTAGTTGAAAACTAAGATGAGAAACTAAGATTTGCATGAGGCAATTTTTGGCCACAGACCCATGAGATTGGAAGCATTAGTATCTATGAACTTGGGTGCAGGTAGCTAGGGGATGGGGTGATAGATTAGCCAAAAAGAATTTTTTTCTTTTGATTTCACGGAAGTATAATTTACATTATAAAATTCATCCATTTAAGTGTGAAATCTGTAATTTTTTCGAGTTGTATAACTGTCACCATAATCCACTTTTAAACATTTTCATCTCATTAGATTCCTTGTACCTATTTATAGTTCATCTCCCTTCCAACCCCAGTCCCAGGCAATGATTAATCTATTTTCTTTCTCTATAGATTTGCCCTTTATGAACATTTCATATAAATGAAGCCATACAATATGTGGGTTCTTGTGTCTAGTTCCTTCTACTTGGCCTAATGCCTTGGAAGTTCATCCGTATTATGGCATTTATCAGGAAGCAGTTCATTAATTTATGTTTTACTCTTAGGAACATCTTGTATTTGTATGCCCTTGTTTATGTGCCCTTAGCGAGTGTTTAACATGCAGTGGAGACTGGCGATCACAGTGGTTCACAGAAATAATGTGATTCAGTCACACAATTACTACTCTGAGAGACAATTGTTTAATTAATTAAAAGACAAATGTCATGATTTACCATTTTAACCACCTTTAAATGTCCATTCCAGTAGTGGTAATATATATGCACTGTTGAACAACAGATCTAGAACTTTCTCATCTTGCAAAACTAAAACTCCAGGCCCACTAAACAATAAGTCTCCCCTTTCCTCATCCCCACACTCTGGTAACTACCATTCTACTTTGTTTCTGTGAACTTGATTGGAGACCTCATAAAAGTGAAATTATGTGGTATTTTCTCTTTTTGTGACTGACTTATTTCACTTAGCATACTATCCTCAAGGTTCATGTAGGTTATAGCATGGACAGGATTTCCTTTTTAAGGCTGAATAATACCACATTTTGATTACTCATCCATCAGTGGACCCTTGGATTACTTCTACCTCTAACTTTTGTGAATAATGCTATGCTATTACTCTGGATGCACAAAATATCTTTGGGACTTTGTTTTCTTCTTTGGGCTATGTAAGGAGAAGTGGGGTTTAAATCATAGAGAAATTCTAGTTTTAATTTTTTGAGGAATTTCAGTAATTCATTTTTTTATTGCTGAATAATATCCATTGTTAGATATACCAAATTTTATTTATCCATCAGGCGGTGGATATTTGGGTTGTTTTGATTTTTTTGGCTATTCTGAATATTCTAGCCATGAACATTCATGTACAAGTCTATGTTTTTATGTTTTAGATGCTTAGGATTGGGGTTTCTTGGTTATACAGTAAACTTATGTTTGACTTTTTAGGAAACTGTTTTTCTGAATTGGCTATACCACTTTGCATTCCCACCAGTCATGTATAAGTATTCCCATTTCTCCATATCCACTACAATAGTTGACTGCCTTTTTCATTACTGGATAAAAGTTTTTAAGGTGTAAGCAAATTCCCAGATTCCTTTTGCTACCCAGGAGGAAGACTAAAGGAATAAAGATATACTCTCTGGAAAATTTAAGCCAAAGAGACTGCATGGAGTGGGGGAGGGGGCTATCTTTACCTAACTTTGCAGTTTGTAGTTTAGTACAGAGAACAGTAGGACAAGTTTTTGGAAATCAAGAGGAAACCATTAGATGAATCCAGAATGTGAAACATTACATAATCTGTAAAACAACTGGTATGGTCTCTTCAAAAAGTTAATGTTCTGTTTTAAAGGCAAGAGACTTGATTGAAAGAGGCTAAAAAGATATAATAACCAAATACAGTGCATGGAATTTAATTGGATTCTAGTCTGAGGGGAAACACATTTGAAGAACACACAGCAAAAGCAAACAAAAAATGGCAAAATGTTAGCTAGCTGTTGTATCTTGGTGTTAGGGAAGTGCATGTGCATTAGACTAGTCCTATGTTGAAAAAATTTAGTAATGGAAAAATTGAAATAAATGCCATTTAGAAAACAAAAATTTCTGTATCAAGTATCATGTCCTGTTGGGCAGAAATGAATCAAGAATTTCTTTGATCAACCAACAAAGCAGCTTACACTTTTGTCACTTGAATTTCCTGTATTTTCCTAGGCTTTATTACTTTCTGGTCAGTAACATCTTTCCTGGAGCCTGGAGGACAAATACTTAGGTGAACACTGATCCTCCTTTCCTTCTTTAATTATCTGAGAAAATTTGTAGACAATTTAAAAGGTGACTGAGTGTAAATAACTCTCTAAGAGAAAATTTGAAAGAGATCTCTTCCACATCACTATGGAGGGTTCTAGCAATAGTTTAGCATCTACTAGTTGACATTTCCATATTCAGCATATATTCCCTGTCCTCTTGAAAGTTTGGTGCATAACTTGCTACTTTTTGTGTACTTATCTATCTTCTCCTTCTTTAACCTCCAGGGTAAGGTGATTCATTTTTAAAGTCCCAGTGAGGCCTAGCATATTTGCTTACAATATATGCTAAGTATTTCCTTTGAATGAATAAATGAAATGCTAAAGTTAAGAGGACTTACAAAGGAAGAACAGATTGGGTCACGCAGAAAATAGCTGAGACAGAGATAGGTTTTTCTGAAGGTATTGCGTATAAGCACAGATCTTAGAATTTGCAACCTGAGAACCTGGGAAACCATTAACCTTTCTTTCCCACCCTCCACATGGCTCACAGAAGTTCTTTCAACCAGTGAGAAATATCCCTTTCTTCGCCTTGAGGACAATAATTATTTTCCCCATTCATTAAAAATGCATACACCTGCAAAAATCAATTCTTCAAAAAGGGTGCAATCAGGACCCGAGCACCACTGAATTGCTCCTGCTGCTGCTAATTAAAATAAATTCATCAGCTCTGAGGGTTAAGTCGGAGGTTAGGATGCAAAGGAGCTGAGTGCCAATAGCTCTGACTTCCTGCTTCAACATTTCTTTATTCTCAAAGACCTTGAAAGAAATGAAAATATGCTTAATTGCAAATAGTGGCTTGGCAGGATAAGAGTAATGGCAGATTGCAGGTGCTTCCCTCTTCATTGACCTGAAGGAGTGTCACTCGTGAGCCTTACAGTTCCTCTAAATGGAAACTTAGGAGGGACAAGCAGGAAACCCCAGTTGTTGCAACATTCTTGTGAAACTTCACTGATCTGGGTCAGGTGACAGTAGTGCTAACTGAACCCATGAGCACAGATAACATACTAGTGTTCCCTGAGCCCAGGCCACCGTTCCACGCCTGACTCAACGCCTTCCTGCACTGGGGCATCGGCTGACAAGGGCCCACAACCTTCTTTTGTAAGACAAGCAGAGCCATCTTGTGGTCAGTTTCAAGAACTGTATTTGAGGTTGCAGTCTCGCAGAAACAGCATACACTGAGGATGCGCTGAGGAAGGAGACCAAAAAAGGGAGAAAAGCAGGCAACATTACAAAGGAAGAAGAGGTATTTAGTTTTTTTTTAAAAGGGTTCCATATTTTCTAAATTCAGGCAATGATGAGTTTGTTTAAATTTTTTCTCAGACCCTCGAATATGTTTTGACTGACTGAATCAGAGTAGATTTTAGCAGTATTAAAAATGGATTTGATCAGGGAGCCCTTTGATAGGAAACATTTCAAAAATCAGTATTTTGTGATGTAAATTTGATTAACAGTTCAGAGTCACGTGATAGGAGTCTCAGAAACCTTACCTCTTGATATGTGAAGATAATCCTCCCTTCGTAGAGAAATTAATTTCTAGAGAATGACAAATGTTCTTTAATGACAGCACTTACTCAGGAGATTGGTGTATGGGATCTTCCCAATGGACAGTTCTTGTAGGACATTTGGAATAACTGAAAGTGCAGGACATTCTCTTCTAACGTTCCTGAAAGATGGTCACAGCTAACATTGACTTATTTGAAGTTCACCATATTTGAAGTTCCCCAACTTGTGATAACTCATCCTCTTTCTGTTTAACTCTGTAAGAAAATGTTTTCTTTTGCTGGGATAAAGTTAGCCTCTCCAGCTTACTCAAACAAGTCTTAGCCTGCTACTTGATCTTTTCTCCATGTCTTTCACAATTTGAAGAGCTCTAATTTCTTCTCAAAATCTTCTCCAAGGGAAGCTTCCCCTGTACCTTCCATCCTCTTGTTCATTGATGTGGTTTTCAGAACCCTCAGGTTCTGGTCATCCTGCCAAAACATTTGGCACAAACATCTACTCACCTGTTTGTTCATCTTTCCATCTTTGTCAGTATTCGGCTGTGAAAGTATGAAACTTAGAATTGGATACAGGACATCAAGGTCATCTGGCCAAAGCAATGGGCATGGAAATATCTGAATCTCACACAAATATAAAAAATATTCATTTCAATGAAGTCTGACATTTTATTGGATTCTGAGCTTTGTGAGCTACAACACGCTGAGTCGGTGACATCTCGGGCCTTTCATATTGTTAGTAAGTCAGGAGTCCCACACTCTATACATTGTACAAGTGTTTTGCTTTTATAACGTACATATTGTGCTTCATTTAGTCCCATTAAATTTAATTTAGCGGTGCTGTCCTGTCCCATCATTTTGGCTTGTTCAGATTTTCTTCCCTTCTGCTGACCTGTTCTTCATCTTTCCATTCATTCAATAAAGATGTATTGAACAACTTGTCTGTGTGGATCATCTGTTAAATCCTGGGGATTCGGAGACATCCGTGTTCTGAAGGAGTTTACCATCATATCAGGGGGCAATGACAACTGTTCTCATCATTTCACAAGGTCTTGTGTTTGCCACTAGCAATAGTCCTCTAAAATAAGTTGACCCACACACCAACGTCGGTTGGCATAGTTGTACCAGGTGCAACTTTCTCTGACATTTTGAGAAATTTGTCAGGTATATTGTTGAAGAGAAGGCCCACATTACTAAACCAAGAAAATGTTTTCCACATTCAGAAATAAAAGATGAAGGAATCAAACCATAAAATTAAATACAGACACAAATCAATTTAATTGTGTATCAAATTGCTAATATAACACCAGAGAAAAATAATTCAATTTTTTGAAATATAATCTGTGTTAAAAACATCCTGAGGACAAATAGAACTACAAAAACTAGTTTTGTTAGTAAAGCAAACAGTATCATCTAAAACTTATTTTGTGTCTATTTGTAGAGTAGCAAAAAGTATACTGATATTAGGGAAGCCAGGATTCTCACTGTCAGAGAATTAGAACTGCAAGAGAGTAGGAAAGAACCCACTGTGGTATCAGTATAAACCCATTATTTTTTAAATGTCATTTATATTCCAGGTCTGCTCACTAAATGGGCTTAGAAACAATGACATCTTAAAAGCTAAGATGCCCAGAATTTATTTTTTAATTACCAACCCTCCCTGAAAGGGACAGGGATCCTTCAAGAAATTGCTGACTCAAGGAAAGTGTAAGGTGGACCTGGAAAAGGTTATTGTTCCAGAGAGCGAGAACAGGCTCAAAGATGGACAGAGACATGTAAAAAGAATGCAGGAGCTCCTGGAAGGGACTCCTGCGGACAATCTGAATATCAAAACTAACAGCGATGGAAATGAGTTATGAGTTATATAAAAAAAGACTGCAATGAGGGGGAGCTGCAAAAGAAAGAAACTCTTCTTACAAAGGAACATTAGTTCATAAATACAGAAAATACCTTATTATTTTCTTAAGTCACTGTTTGGCAATCACCAATGTAAAAGGTAATTCAAGAAAATGTCATCAATCAACATTAAAATCATGAGTGAAAGAGGGCCTCCCTGTTGGCGCAGTGGGTTAAGCAACGCACTATGGGGCAAACCACAGCCACTGCAGCACCAGTTCGATCCCTGCTGCCGGCCAGGGTGGGGACCCACATGGCGCAGCAGACCTCTCCTGCTGTGCCCACTGCTCCCCTCAGCAGTGTACTTCTGTTGATCTGCCTGTTCTGCTCCCTGCTCTGTCTCTGGTGGATTCTCTCACCCTCCACACCTCTGGCCTGTACCCCAGTGCTTGTATGCATAAATAAATAAATCTTTAAAAAAAATCATGAGTGAAAGAAAACATGCAAGATCTCAAATTATCACCTAAAAATTACCTATTAATCACCAAGAATAAAAGGAAAATTTCAAGAGGAGAGATGTGGTGGTCACTGCCTTAACCATACAATTAGATTTAGCATCACCCTGCCAGGAGATTCTACTACATTCCTACTCACAAAGCTAAAATTATCGAGACTGGCAATACCAAGTTCCACCCAGGATGTGGCACAACTCAACTTCTCATACATTGATGGTGGGAGTGCAAAATGGTACAGCCACTTTGGAAAACAGTTTGGCAGATTCTTATAAAGCTAAACATAAACTTACCATACAACCCAGCAGCCCCATCCTGAATACTTACTCAAGAGAAATATGAAGACGTTCACACGAATGTCCACAGCAAATTTATTGTTCATAGCTAAAAGCTAGAAGTAACCCAAAGCTCCATAAACTGGTTCAGGAATAAGCAACTTTGCAATACCCATAAAATAAAATGCTAGCCAACAATAAAAAGGAACTATTGATATATGCCACGTGAATAAATCCCAAAAGCAGTATGTTAAATGAAAGAAGCTAAACACAAACCGTATGATTCCATTTAGTTTGCGTTCATAAAAATGCAAAAGAAATTCTGTATTTGGGATTTAGGGTTGAGGGAAGAGAGAGAGTAAAGGGGCTTGAGGGAACTTTGAAAGGTCAAAAATAAAAAGGTGGGTGAAGGGAACTATTCTGAAAACAAGTGCAATGGGAAATTAATTGAAAACTGAATTTTTAGATTAAAAACCAAGTACAAAGGTCATTTTGGGGTTTAACTTGAGCAAATTTGAATATGACTATTATAGTTGATCCTATTGATTATATTGATGATACTCATATTTTAGATTTATGGGCTCCTAGGGAATTTGTTCTTGGGAAGAAATATGTAGAGGTGAAGAGTTATGATGTCTACAACTTTCTTTCCAATGGTTTGACTTAAAAAATAAGTGGGGTGAGGGGGAATCAGGTATGATAAAACATTAACACTGAGTGACTATAGAAAAAGGTGTCCATGTTTATTGTGCTTTCATTATACTATTCTTTCAAATTTGTATAGCTTTGAAATTTAAAAAAAGAGGTGGGAGAAAAAAGCAGTTTTTAAAATGGTTTCGAACTCCAGTTATGTTGAAAACCCACATATTCCTATAGAATGTTCATCCAGAGCATTCCAGACAAATGGGGTTTTCCTTTCATGTTCACCCATTACTTTGTTTTTTTTTTAAATTTTAAGGATATAGGTTTATTTTTTTATTAAAATATTTTAAAATTTACATATACTTGCCATTAATTGTAATCCCCATGTATTCCCCATCACCATATCACCAGTGCCCCATCACCTCAGTCCCCCGTGCTCCCATCTTCCCTCAACCCTCCCCCTCCCCTCCCCACCAGGTATCCCTAGTCTGTCCTTGTCTTCTCATTTTTGGTTTCTGTGTCTTTATTGCTGTTATTGTTATTATTATTATTGTTCTTAGTCCTTTCCTTGATTCTCCTTTGGTTCCCTTATGTTCCTCCTAAGGGAGGAACCATCTGGTATTTTTCTTTTGCCTTCTGACTTGCTTCGCTAAGCATAA
>JAGFMF010012131.1:455239-473723 GCA_019455555.1 Galemys pyrenaicus | reverse complement strand
TGTATATGTCCCACAGCTTCCCGATCCACTCATCTGTTTTTGGGCATTTAGGTTGTTTCCAGGTCTTACCTATTGTAAAGAGTGCTGCTATAAACATAGTCACCCATTACTTTAAAAAGAACTAACTCAGCTGAGGCTTACCCATTTCTTTTTTTTTTTTTTCCTTACCCATTTCTTTCCTTTTAAAACAGCCTTGGTGAAGATGAAATGCTGAAGTAATCATTTTCTTGTCCTCAACTACATTTTTAAAGACTGGCTAACCTTGGCTAACTATATAAAGTAAAAGTACATACAGCAAAAATGGACTGCCCAAGAGAAATTGACTAACTTGCTCTCATTGTAGGACATATTAATATCTCTCTCTCAGAACTGGCAGATTAGACACACAGAAAAGCGTTGTGCAAGTTTAAAGAAAATTGGGTGAGGTAATAATATAGAGTATTGTAATCATAAAATTTAAGAAAACGCTTTTATTTCAAGCAAAAATAAATCATTTATAAAAGTTGATCATGTCATAAGTCTTATAGCAAATCTCAATAAATTTCGAAGAATCTGGGGAGAGATCAAATATTGCACAAAAAGGAACAATGATGTATAAAAATAAATAATAAATTTCGAAGAATCGGATTTATCTAATATCCTCTTGTCATAATGTATCTAAAGTTTTAATAAAAGACAATTTTTAAAATCCATATATTTAAAAATACAGACACACTAATAATTCATAGGTCGATTACAAAATAATAGTGAAAATTAGGAAAGTCTTAGAACTCCCCCCTTCCTCATAAAGATCATGCTCATCAAAATAGCTGAAGCACAAAGAATTTTCAGAAGAAAATGCATTGCAGTAAAAGTTTCTAATATAGGGCCCTTCCTGGTGGCGCAGTGGGTTAAGCAGTGCACCATGGGGTATACCACAGCCACTGCAGCTGGCTGGGAGGGGACCCACATGGTGCGCGGACCTCTCCTGCCTCACCTGCTACTCCCCTCAGCAATGTATTTCAGTTGATCTGCCTGTGCTGTTCCCCACTCTGGTGGATTATCTCACCCCCCACACCTCTGGCCTGTACCCCAGTGCTTATATGCATAAATAAATAAATCTTTTTAAAAAAAGTTTCTAATATAATAAAATTTCTTAGCCTGAGTTTCTGAAAGTATAGTCGCTCTAGGAAAAGCATTCTATTTCAGAGTGTGATCCCAAGGCAAGAGGGAAAGAGAGAATGAAGCAGGCACAGAGTCAGAGCCAGGCAAGGACGTAGCTGGACCCTCGTTTGAGAAGCTGTATGAAATGCATCTGCAACTGTACACAGTAAAAGAAAGGGGGAAACCTTTATCCATAGGCTTCATTACCAGCAGTCAGAGGCTTGCCCCAGAAGGTGCTAAGTCTTCCACATTTCTGAATTGAGCATCCTGCACAGGAGTTAAGAGATTGGAGCCACAGACCCGAGGCAAGGCTCCGCCAGGTTTCACGAATGTTAAGCTGGAACCTACACATTGTGTATGACGTTAAAGATGCACATACCCTGAAGCCCATCATTTCCACTCCTAGGTGTACCCTACACGAACTTCAAAATTGCCCCAAGAATACATTCCTAAAAGCATTTAAAAACCATTAATAACTTTACAAAATCAGAAGCACCCTAAGCCCCATCAAGAGCAGGATGGATTTTAAATGATAGTCTAATCCAAGAAGAATAATGGGGTGCTATGAAAATCTCAAAAGTAGTGTTGGGGATAAAAAACTACTAACAGAAAAGCACAAACAATGTGGTTCCCTTTCTATTAAAGCTTAACAATATGTTACTAAAGTCTTTTTGCCTATGTGTAACATCATAGAGAAAAGCAAATGAATAATACAAATTTTAAGATACCTGTTATCTATTAAAAGAGTTAAAAGGATGCAATGTGGGGAGAGGGGAAGATTCAAGGGTCTTCAAAAGTGCTAGTATATTCTACTTCTAATGCTGTGCAGTGCACACCAGGGTACATTTTGTTTTCATTCTTCTAACTATACACATACATTACATATTCTCTAGGGTATTATACTTAACAACAATAAAAGCATAAATTTTAAAGACAATTTCATGCATTTTAGCACCCTTATCTTTTCCCCCTCACACTGTGCAAAAAAAGTGAGTGATCATGTATATCTAGGACCATAGAGTTAACTTGACACTAGATTTCCTTACATTTTAAAAACAAAGCCCTATATTTTTAGTCCTAAGTACTCATTTAAGGTAAATAAATACCATGTTCTTTGTACTTGGGCCTCAGACTATTTAACATAAATGTGAATTGACTCCATTTATTCAGGCTTCTCAATTTCTACCCTAACTTTTCAATGGCGCCTGGAGGTATAAATTGTTTACATTTCCTGTCCTGCCAAAATCAAATGATTTTCCTTTATATTCAGTCAATGGTGTCTGTTCATACTTAATTTTTAAAAATATGTAATGGAGTAATATCCCAGAGTTAAGAACAAAACACCTGTGTGCCTAGAGGAAAAGACCATTTGAAAGGATTTTTTTTTTAATTCCTATTATAAGCAGTGCTTTTTAAATGGTGGAAAACATTGCTAAAATCACTGAAATATTCTCAGCCTCGAACTTCTTGTAGTTTGCATTCTCATTACAGAGAGAGAATTGGAGCAATGGTAAAAAGTTACCAGAAATGTGGACAGCTCCTCTACTTTGAAACCAACGTCACTGACCCTCTATGTACCTGGGACCCTGTTCTGTGTGTCAATACCCGCCCTCTCCCTTCTTCCCCTCCCCCTCTCCCAGGCAGAGGCAGCCCTGGACTAGGTCTCCTTCGATCATACCTCCAATCCTCGAAACCTTAAGAGATTTTTCTATTTCTGGGTTAGAGCCCCAACCCAAGAAGACTTTTTCCAAAGGATGAAAGAACCCCCAAATATACCTTGATTAAGCTCAGTTTCATTCAGGGCAGCTCTCTATGGGACTGTTCTTAAATAAGCAGAGCCAGATCATTAATGTATTAAAACTACTCCTCTAGAATACCTGGATTTTTAAAAAGTACCTGTCATGGTTTTGGTTGCCCGGACACAGACTCAAGATTGAAAATTTGGCACAAATGATTGATTAAAAAACAACCTCCAGGGCACACTGGTGAGGAAGCAGGACAAGGAAAGGTGTGATGTTGGGCTAAATCCTACAGTAAGTAGCAGCAATCTGATATTGCAGGGGACCGGAAGGACTACTCTGCCTCAGAGTTTGTCCTGACCTGAGGCAAGGGAAGTTTCAGAGTCTAGCACCCCTTAACACTGGCCAAGGGCTGCACCTCCCGGGTTGTCTTGGCTCTTCCTTCAGGTGGCCAAAGGGCTCCAGTAGCCCCAGGGTGGTCCTCAAAAAATAACTGTCACAGGGGCCTCCCTGGTGGTGCAAGGGGTTGAGCACCACCACACTGTGAGGCTTCCATAGCCACTGCAGCGTGAGTTCTATCCCCAGCCAGGGAGGGGACCCACATGGCACAGCAGACCTCTCCTGCCTTGCCTGCTGCTCCCCTCAGCAGTGTATTTCAGTCGATCTGCCTGTTCTACTCCCCACTCTGCTCTGGTGAATCCTCTTACCCTCCGTGCCTCTGGCCTGTGCCGCAGCTCTTGTACACATTAATGAATAAAATCTTCTTTTAAAAAGTGTCACAAACCTGAAGTGCAAGTGAAATATGCTGGGTAGATCAGTTGGAGCCCTAGAGGTGTTCCCTCTTCAGAGCCTGACCTGAAAAGAAGTCCTGAGAGAATTCCAAGTGATTGGTCAGGGGCTTGGATCTCAATTAGTCAGCCAGGATCCTGAAAGCTATGCATCTGCTCCTGGGGACATTTGCAAGGCTGTCTGAAACCAGAACTCCCTGGGTTAACCAGCCCTCCCAAGGGGAGCACCCTAAGGAGCTCACTTCCAAACCTGAGGCATGTTCATGGACTGTTTACCTCTGGTGGAATCAGTAAAAGTTATGAGGTTTCAAACCCTCCTTCAGATTACAGGATCAGAAGACAAGAAAACCAAGTAGGTGGTCATATATTTAAGAGAATTATTGTGTGCTTTACCTTCTGCATGAGCTCCCATGATTCACTGGTGTGAAGTGACTCTAGAAAATCCCTTAAACAGCTAAACAGGTTTTACCCACCCTCATTCCTCTCCCCTTCTCTCTCCTGGCTCTACTCTCGACCCTGTCATTATGGCTCCCCTTTCCCCATTTTGGGCTTTCTGCCCCACTGCCAATCTCCTAACCCTTGACCAGTTGTTGGAGCTGGCACTGCTGGGACACAGACAGGGCCACCTGTTCCTGCCAGGCCTTTCTGCCTACCTCCTGCAGCTGTCCGTTCCTGGGCATCTCAGAGGCCCAAACAAAGGGAGAGAAATGGGAATGGACAGAAGCAGGCGATGCCAGACCAGGCCTGGCCTAAGCACTGCCCAGCAGCAATCATCAATCAGCCTGTCCTGGAAAGTCAGACTGAGAATTTTCAGCCAAATTAAAATCACGACTCCTATCAGAAATCAGGCAGATTCAACTTCCGAGTTGTGTTTAGATATCGAGCAGCAGCTTGGGCCAAAGCCTGATTGTCCATGAACAGATGTTTAAAATCCTATTTCCAATTCTAACATTTAAAGAAGAAGAGCGTATCCTTTCCCATGCTGTGGTTCTATACCTTCACTGAAAGTCTTCCAGAGTTTCTGAGATCTGGATGGACTCTAGTTCAGGACAGCTCAGTATTCCAGAGACCATTTGGCTCAAATAATTGCACTGGTCCAATTATTACCCTGCAGCTCCAAGCACAAAGACATTAGGCCTTACTTATATTTCCTTGAGAATTTTGGCTATTTTTATTTATCATGTTAAAGTGAATGTTGCCTTTAAACATAAATGTGGAAAACATGAAATAATTCACCAATCCTGCATCTTTTCCATGGTTCTTTTTCCCAGATGTTTTGTGAATAAAGCATTTCTAGGGTAGATACTCTCAATCATGTTTGCACTGCCAGCATTAGCTAAAGGAAACTATATACTCAATATCTATGCAATAAAAGGAAATGTTTGTAATTAAAATGCTAAGAAACCAAATGTGGTATAGAGTAAAATATATAAGGAGATAAGTATAACACATGATGAAATACTTATCTTTTCACTGAACACTTCCTTTGCTACAAAGAACCAACAATGACTGCTAAGGAGTAGAGATGAAATAGTTGTGTGTGTGTGTGTGTGTGTGTGTGTGTGAAAGAGAGAGAAAAAGAGACAGAGACAGAGAGAGACAGAGAGTCAACTAATATTGAACAAGAATACGCAATGGAAATAAGATCATCTCAACAAATGTTGGGAAAGCTGGATAGTCATAGGCATGAAATTGGATCTGTCTTCTACACCAGTTATAACAATATTAAATCAAAGTGAATTAAAAACTTACTTGTAAGTTTTTACACTAGAAAAAATAGAAAAACGTTTTTGACATTGGTCTTGGCAATGATTTTTTGGATATGACACCAAAAATACACACAATAAAAGTGAAAATAAACAAATAGGACCACTTTAAACTAAAAAGTTGCTGCAAAACAAAAGGAACAATCAAGAAATGAACAGGAAACCTACGTAGAAAATACCTGCAAGTCATTTATGCAACCCAACAGCAAAAATACCCCAAATATTATGATTTTAAAATAGGCAGAAGAACTGAATAGACATTTTCCAAAGTAAATACCTAACTGACCAATAGGCATATGAAAAAATAATCAACATGGGGCCTCCCTGGTGGCGCAGTGGGTTAAGCAACGCACTATGAAGCAAACTGCAGCCACTACAGCACGAGTTCAATCCCTGCTGCCGGCCAGGCAGGCGGGGGACCCACATGGTGCGGCAGACCTCTCCTGCTGTGCCCGCTACTCCCCTCAGCAGTGTACTTCTGTTGATCAGCCTGTTGTGCTCCCCGCTCTGTCTGTGGTGACTCCTCTCACCACCACCCCAACACCTCTGGCCTGTACCCCAGTGCTTGTATGCATAAATAAATAAATCTTTAAAAAAAAAGAAAAAATAATCAACATTTCTAGTCATCAGGGAAATTAAAACCACAAAGATGGTGATGGTGCATGGGTGAATTGGTAGTGGAAATTCTGTGGGGACTATACCTAGAGACAAAAGCAAATTATCTAAGGAACACACTTTGGGAAATTTTAACTCAATACATTCTGAAGTGAAACCCTAGGAAAATACATTTAGTATCCATTTGGAAAGCCAGCATCCATTATTACATAGTTTGTGAAATAGCTACCATTTTGTTTATTGTTAGTTTCATTAATTTATGTTCAGTTACATCTTTATAAAGATTTTGGTAGAGGAAGATCTCTCTTGTCTGTGGAGTTTAACATTTAGTTTCAAGGGCAGTGTTGACTGGATATTAAACTATATATGCTGTAATATATCAGTATATATATATACATATATTCATATAATACCCTATTTAAATAGGGCATGCATACAATTTTTCTTCAGATGAATACCTTGATGAGTACCTTGCTAGCATTTCAAACAGAAAGGATTTAACACAGCCAACTAGTCACTAAGGCACTGAAAGTATTGAAAGAATAGAATGGGAAAGATAAGATAATGTGAATATCAGTAATTGGAGGGAATCACTCCTATGACTGGTGAACCAAAAGGGGAGGAAGGATTATCACATGTACCGTCTCTGCCCTGCTGCTGGGATGTCAGGTAGAGCTTTGGGAACACCAGAGCTCAGTGGCCTGGACAGGTGCACACCACACTGGAGGTGTTGTCTGGTGGGTGTTGGACCAATGAGACTGCAGGTCCTGAGGAAGGAACTCTAGATTTCAGGTGCTGGGAACCATCGTCACTGTGGAAACCTCGCCACAGAGGCCAGAAGGGAATGACTTCCTCTGTGCCTGCCTCCCTGTATTTCTTTGGGGTTTCCTACCATACAAGCCAACACAAAGCCTAACAACAAGAGGGTTTTGGGAAATGAAATCCCAAGATACACAGCAGTAAACAGAAAAGAAAGAACCCGCAAATGACCAGCAGATTGGCACAGAGAACTCATATGGACACATTTTAAAATAAAATCATGTCTTTTTCCTCTTAAGAGCAACAGAGAAACTGGTTTCTTTTAGCTTTGCAAATTTGAATTAATAATGAAGAGATTAAATTAGCACTGAGCAAAGGTAATTTGGAAGGAAATAGGGATATTTTTTAAAAAGAAAGTCCTTTCAGCTCAGATTTGTTGAAATGATAAATGAAATAAAATTTTCATAACTTATATGACAGTCTTAAATTTCTTTTAAATATGAGCACTTGATTTGACATAGCATGAAATTTTAATTAGCAATAAGTATTTCATCTCATGTTTCTACTTTTTTTAATGTTTTTGATTTTTTGCAAGTTTTATTTATTGATCTCATTTCTCAGGCTGTCGAGGCCTGTCTCTAACCATGAATATGCTGCCTTGGGGCCTTTACCCGGTAAACGCTACCGCCTGGTCATCTGTGTGGACATGTATTTCGTGATGAAAACTACAACCCAGCTGTGTCTAGCACAGTAAAAACTGTGCTAAATTATGACTTGAAGTACTCAAAATCCTGAAGTGCTTCAGAAATTATTAAGAAAAGATTGAATGTGTCTGGTTAAATTTTTGCCTGCCATTTCCAAAAATACAGAGGGCCAAATGCTAGTTCCTTACAGAGTGGCCTATTATAGAACTCCTTTGGTCGAATACATCTGGAAAAATGGACATAAGTCAATGTTTCTCAAGTTCTCTCTGATGAAGGATCAGGTTTTCTTTTATTTCCAGTTTGTCTCAGATCAGATTTTTGTAAACTATGCAGATTACAAAGCGAATGGATTTAAAAGACACACAAAAAAAACCCCCACTGCTTTTTATATTATTAGGGTTAAAAAACATTAAACTATCCTGTCAAATTTCCCTTAAGTTTCTAAATGCTTACTCAGGTCGTTTCAGTACTTACCACATCACAGGGCAGTAAGAAAACTATTCAAACATACATCCTCCGCAAAGCATATTTTAAGTTTAAACCAAATTAAATGTTTCATTCCTAAAGTACTTCTCAGAGATTTTAATACCTTAATGGGCATTCTACATTATAAAAGGTAGATTCCACATGCAACTTTGAGGACACAGAACTTCTTTACTTTGCTTCGTTGGTTTTACCAGCACATGTCATGGAATATGTGTTCTGTGGTACAGACTTTGAGAAATGCATTTAAATGTCTTTTATTCATTTGAATTATTTAATAATGTGGCTCTATGCATGTCAGATTGTGTTAACCTTTGCTTCCCAGCACATCCATATTTTCATCCAACTCTGTATTATCTGGAGATGGATGGATGGAAGGATAAAAGGATGGGAAAGGAAGGAAGAAAAAGCAGGCCTTATGTTTATTTTGCATACAGAGGACAATTGTCACATACTTAATAAACAGAAAATAGTCTAAAGGCTAAATATATTCGGAAAGTTGCTCCCGTCACAATTTACCCAATGCAATTTTCTTTCCCAAGCACTTTCTTTTTTAAATTTTTAAAAGTCATTGCCAATATCCAGACATGTAATGCTAAACATAGAACCCACCAGAATACCAGTGCTCATGTTCTGGGGAAGTGCTAATTCACAACAAGTGGCAGCTCATTAAACTGACTCCCCATGTGCTAGAACTTACAAGGCAAAAATGTGGGGGTAGTTAGTCACCCAGCCTCACATGTGCTTTCTGTTTGCCTAGGAAATCACATAGGTTCTTCTGCTCCTCCCTTCCCCTGACTTTTCCATCACTGAGACTTCAGAGATGGCAGCTGCTGAGAGCAGCCCCGCCAGCCAAGCATGAGACTGCCTGGTGAATTTTCCCAACCTTCTCTATTAGGCAAGATCCTAGTAGCTTGTGGTCTGTGGGTTCCCAAAAGGAACACAAATAAAGTGTAGATAGAAATTTCACAGGTTCCTTATAGGAAATATCATAGGACACTGAGGGAGAACCTAAGCAACAATTGGTACAGAACGCCTGGCCTGTCCCAGAGCCCTGGGACTGAGGAAGTCTGGATTCTGGCATAGACTGGACATGTGTCTCTTGGACAAGTCAATCACCTCTTTGGACCACAAAAATATTAGATGAGAGCCTCCCTGGTAGCGCAGTGGGTTAAGCAACGCACTATGACGCAAACCGCAGCCACTGCAGCATGAGTTCAATACCTGCTGCTGGCCAGGGAGGGGACCCACATGGCGCAGCAGACCTCTCCTGCTGTGCCCGCTGCTCCCCTCAGCAGTGTACTTCTGTTGATCTGCCTGTTCTGCTCCCTGCTCTCTGTGGTGAATCTTCTCACTCCACCCACACCTCTGGCCTGTACCCCAGTGCTTGTATGCATAAATAAATCTTAAAAAAAATATTAGATGGCTGTTACAGCTCTTTTGGGAACATAGTCCTGTGATCCTAGAGAAAGAAAGAAGGCCCAGGGCAAAACCAAGAATTGTATGATGTGAACTATGACCCATTACATAGACTGATAGTCCTACTTCCACAATCTTAAGTGGATAATCCACTTTTCAGTTTTGTGCATGAGACAAATGTAAAAGTGGATGCACCACAAAGAGCCGTTGTTACCCAGAAATAAAGCAGACAGCTGACTGTTGATGTGACTTCAAAAGCCCAGGAAGTCTCCTGAAGAGAAGTAGACACCGCACCGCTCTTTACTGAGGCTCCCAGTTCCTTTCAGAGCACACGTAGCCTCCTGCACAGCGTCAGGATGGAACCACGCTGTGGTGAAAAGCCCCAAAGCCCATCTTCCCTGAAAGGTTTTATTTGTTGTGAGGCCCAACTCAAAAACTATGTAGTTAGGAAATGTCGCTGCTCAGTAAGTCATCCAAGGAGCCACAGCTCCAGTACCTACTGGAGGCTTATTAAAAATGCAGAGTCCCAGGCTCCACCCCAGCCCTACGGAATCAGACTCTGAATTTATCAGTTTTATGGGTGATTTGTCCCTTATAATTCAAGAAGCCTGGCTCTAAATGTGTGCTCTGCACGTACAATTGTGAATAAACATTTATTACTCAGCCTTAAGGGATCCTGTTCAATCAAATTAAGGCCAGTTAGGGTGTAAGTTGGTAAATGAGGAGAGGGAGAAAAAGCCGAAAGGGAAGCTGAGGGTGGACTGAGATAAGTCATCTGCTTCTTTTATGCATAACTAGATTAGCTCTTTAAGATTTTTCTTCAATTTAATTTTTAAATGGATGATTGTATCTAAAGGGCTCAGAGCCACCAACCAAAGTGGTACTGAGGTTTAAGGCACCCCTCTTCCTCTCTTTTAGCATTTTTCATGGCTTAGGGGAAGAGGAAGATGGATAAAGAAATTTCCAGGGGCCTCCCTGGTGGCCTAGGGGTTAAGTCTCAGTGCCACCAATGTGATGGCCCTCGCAGACTCCTGGGTTTGATCCCCGCCAGGGAGCTGGCCCACTTATGGTGGTGCCTGGGTAGCAGACCTCTCCTGCCTCGCCCACTGCTCCCCTCAGCAGTGTATGTCAGTAGATCTGCCTGTTCTGCTCCCCACTCTGTCTCTGGTGACTCCTCTTATCACCCACACCTTTGGCCTGTACCCCTGTTCTTATGTGCATAAATAAATAAATCTTTAAAAGAAAAATAAATAAAAGAAATTCCCAAATCATCCAGATCAGGGGTCCTCAACTGGTGATCTATATTCTTGTGTGTCTAAAGGGGGAGATGTCAGGTGTCTGGAATCTAACTACTCTGGATTCTAATCTAAACTTTGCAATTCACCAGTTATGTGATTTCAGGCAATTTAATCCCCAGAATCTTCATTTCCTCTTCCACAAAATGAGACTACTGATACTTATAATGTCTCCATGAGAAATTTGGAGCTATAAAGACTTTAAAGCTTCTCTTTTGGGGTAGACAATAACACAAGATGTGAGTCTGTTTCTCAGACCCAAAGTTTCAGGCAACCTCAGCCCAGTCAACTCTCCACTCCCCCCAACCCTACCAGCTCTGTGTCCAGTGGCATGGCATGGCAAACACCTTGGGCAAGCCAGGCAAGTGAATAAGTAACAGAGCCTTACCCAGGAGTCTTCATCCAATAAGATGTCCCTATGACCTGAAGCTTTCAGATTTCACAGGTCATTAAAATAAAAAATAATTTAAGCCACAGATACAGGGTGGCTGACTTTTAGGAAATGTTTTTTTGTTGTGTTTGGGTTTTTTTGTTTTGTTTTGTTTTTTTAGTATTGTTAAGAAAATCGTTTTTAAGGGTTTTTTAAATGTATTTTTTTGTGCATACAAGAGCTGGGGTACAGGCCAGAGTCACTGGAGGTAAGAGGATTCACCAGAGACAGAGCGGGGAGCAGAAGAGGCAGAGCTACCAAAACACACTGTTGAGGGGAGCAGCGGGCCAGGAAGGAGAGGTCTGCTGAGCCCTCTGGGTCTCCTCCCTGGTGGGGGATCGAACTCATGCTGCTGTGCAGTGGATGCTTCACAGCGTGGTGCTCAACCCGCTGAGCCAGCAGGGAGGCCCCGTTTTTAAATTTTACATCAAAAAGTAGAACATTGTGACAGATACTCACTTTATATTGAATAAATGTAAATCTTTGAAAAAATTACCTTGTCCTCTTTTCATCTCCATATGAATAGATGAAAAAATCACTTAATGGGCCTAAATTATTTGGAAACTACTCTCTTTAAAAATCCAAGAAGGCTAAGGGGATCAGTTTTGTGCAGTAGTTGCCAGAAAGTCATGGTAGTGTCTGCTGACTGTACCGGTGCCCTCCCTCTACCTTCTGCACAGTTGGCAGGACTGGTACTAAAGCACAAGTGACAGGGAAAGACAACTAAATGTTGGGCTCTAACTACCCCAGGCATTCTCAATCCAAATGAATCAAAGCCTTCTCTGGGCCCTAGCTAGGGCTGGCTTTTAGTGGAAGACTGAAGCAGCTAGCAGATGGGAATAAAAATGCAATTAGTTAATGCAATTATATTATTTAATGCACTTAGCTAATGTATGTGTTTTTTTAAAAAACTGAAAGGAAGCACATCCAAATGTAGGTAGATGTTGTTAGTTGGCAGTGATTACAGATTATCTTTCTGTGCTTTGGGCTTTTCAGTATTTTCCACATTTCTCCAAAGGAAATATATTATTTATGTAATAGAAAAAAAGAATTGGTTTTGAAAAAAATAAAAATGTTAAACTATGGGAACTAGGTTCCCTGGAGCTGTGCATACCCTGCCTCTCCAGCTACATGCAATGTGTCTTCAAGAAGTATACTCAGAACCACTGTTGACCCTTTTATGTCTTTTGAATTTTGTGCCTTACGCAGGTATTAGCTATTCATTAAAGATTTTGAAAATGTTGAGAAGGCTAGAAGGTTGACCCCATTTCCTACTGCTTCCTGTGCAGTCTTACCCTGCCCCCACCCTATCTTTGAGTTTTGGGGTGATGGGGTGGAAGTAGAGGGAGGCTGCTCTTCCTATGGTCTCCCAACTGGTGAGCAGGTGCCACTCAATTAAGTGTAGTGTAGAATGTGATCATTTTCATCTGGCAGTATAGCCTTGCCAGGCTTAATTGTTGTCATTAAGGTTGCAAACCATGAACCAAAACAAAGACCACTTCAAACATCCAGTGCTTACCAAAACAAGATACTATATAAGAAATTTAGATGAAAAAGAATAATAAAGGAGAGCTTTGTGAAACCAGACTGGGTGTACCAATTCTCGTCTTCTGGGACTTACCTCATTTCTTTGAGGTAAGATGAACATTCTTACTCATTAGTAAATATTTGAGATGAAAGCCTTTTTTTTTTTTTTTTTTTTTTTTTTTTTTCCTCCTTATTTTTNTCATTAGTAAATATTTGAGATGAAAGCCTTTTTTTTTTTTTTTTTTTTTTTTTGCTTACCTCCTAATTATCATTTTTCCAAAGCATCTGCTTCTGGGAGCAGATTAATTAGTTGGCTATTCCTAAAGGATGGATTCCATGAGATCAAAGGCCCTCAACATGAAATTTTGGGAGTGTCACAGTGAACAACGTTTGCTGTTTTCTTTCAAAAAATAAAGGCTCCTGACAGGATGCAAATATTTAAATTATACTGCATTTATTGCACTTCTCTCTGAAGAGCTACCGCTTAAAACTCTTCTCTCAGATAAATACATGGGAGATGTGTTTTACCTGAGACTACAAAAAAAGACCTGTGAGATATTTTGCAATGCAAAAATGGAGGTTAAGACTCAAGGATGGTTTCCTTATGTGCACCTTAGACATTTCCTCATTCTGATTTTTTTTCTAGATGGATAAAATAATCAGCCAACACATATTGACAGTGATAAATTGTGAGTGTTTATCTCATGTTTGTACTAAAACATTGATTTGGAAACTCAGCTTGACATCAGTCCTAATACCAGGCAAGTTAAGCAAGTAATAGTAATATCAAGAAGAATTTTTGAAGTGACTCAACTGTACTTTACCTGAAGGTTTTCCCAGTGGAAGTGACCACTAGAATCACCTGGGGAACTTTGTGAAATTTCAGATTCCCTTCCAGGTCTCCAGGATTCTGACTGAGTAGCTCTGGGAGGAAAGGTATTAAGTATTTACTTTGTTACTTTGAACTGTTTTAGTCAAGTTTGATGCTTTATCTTTCTTTTTCTAAAGTTTAAAAAAAATGACGTGTTATCAGTTATTTCTTTATCAAACCATTCTTTAAAAAATTGAATTGGGCCTCGCTGGTGGTGCAAGAGGTTGAGCACAGCACTGGGAGGCTTCCGCAGCCACTGCAGCGCAAGTTCGACCCCTGGCCAGGGAAGTGACCTACATGGCACAGCAGACCTTTCCTGTCTCACCCGTTGCTCCCCTCAGCATGTGTGTTTCAGTCGACCTGCCTATTCTGCTCCCCACTCTGTCTCTGTTGGATCCTCTCACCTCCCACATCTCTGGCCTGTATCCCAGCTCTTGTGTGCATTAAATAAATAAATAATTGAATTGATATGTTAATTCCGACCATACCAATGGTAGTGCAGGCAGGAAGTAGGACAGAACAGGCAAAGGAGAGCCCTCAGAGGTTTGTTCAGGCTTTTAAGGACACCATTTATAGTGAGGTAACCAGGTGCAGGGCAGGCAGGGGGCTGGGAAGGCTCTCTGGCCTCTCTGGTGTTCTTAGCCGCTCTCCACTATGCTCCATCATGGGGTCCTCTGCTGCCCTCTGTCCTGTGGCGCTGCCCCTATATGCTCAGTCTCTCTTGCCCACTTAGCATGCCCACAGCATACTCCAGGTGTCTACCACCAGGCATGTGTGCCCTGAGCCCACGATCTCTAGTGCCTCTTACATTCAAGGCCATAGGGAATAGCCATAGAGGTCAATGGTACAAAAGCCTGAGACATCTTCACTTGTCCTACACCGATTCAAGTTGGTTGGTTTGTTTAGACCTGGATTCTCAAACCTGTTGAGATTTTAGGGATTCTGGTGGCCAGGCCCCATCCAGATCAGTTACATCGGAATGTCTGGGGATGCCGTCGAGCATCACTTTCTCAAAGTTCTTCAGGCGATTCCAATGTCTTTTCAGACTTGAGAGTCACTGGGTGAGACCCAGATTAAGTGCTTATCCAGCGTGACCTCTTCATGAGGGAGACATTGAAGCCCTCCCATAACAGTTAGTTAGTGGTGCTGATGGCAGGAAGCGGCCCATGAGCTGGTCGTGTGTGCTCACAGTCAGGCTCAGGGTGTTCCAGAGAATCTATCAACTGATATCCCTAAAGTCAGGCTGCTCAAACAAGTATGTCCATATCTGGCACTGCTAGCTTCCAGGTCATCAATGTACCCAAAATGTGTACACAAGAAATAAGCAGTGCAGTTCCTAAATTAGGCAGTTTTTCCTTTCTCCCCTCCCTCTTCGTATCCTCCCTTACCCTACCAACTGATTTCCCCACATGTGAGTAAATAATCTGCATGTAAAATAAATGTCTCTTTGTTATTTGACACTGATTTTATTGGCATCTGTCTTGACCTTAATGCAATTTATTAACAATGAGCCACCAAACAGGAAGCCTTGCTAATTGCCAGACTCGAGGCTAAACACTTTAGATTCATTATTTCATTTAATCTTCGTAATGAGCTTTTGAGGTAAGTGTTCTTATCGTTGCTAATTCACTGTTGAAGGCATTGACTCTCACAGAGGGGTGCAGGCTGCACACCCACCCTCTCAGCTGCTTTGTATGCTGGACACTGGAACTCCCCAAACCATGTTTCTGCCTTGGCTAGCAGGCTCTGCACACAGAGGGTGCCGGTAGGAGGGAGAAGAGACTTACTCTTCTCTTGCTTCTTGTTCCTGTCAACTGTCTTCCCAGCTGCTGCCCCTCACATCAAAGGTCTGGGCTGCACAAGGTCCCTCCTCCCAGCTTCTGGATTCTGGAAACTTCAAACTCCAGACCTGGGGGCATAGGTGCATCCTGCAGTTTGTACTGTGTTACCTTTGCTTTGGAGGTCCTCCAGAACCCATTTTTCCCTTCAAATTTATTTTGTCATTTGTCTACTTATCTGTAAAATTTGGCGATACATTTTCATAGGACCATATGTGTACATGCTTTACTCACCCTCCACAGTCCTCCCATGCCAGAGCCCTGTCCCTTCTTCCCCCAGCCCCTCTTCTTTCTCTCCGATTCCCTCCAATAACCAGCTTTTTTTTTTTTTTTACAGAGTTTAAGGTTTGTTGTTGTTGTTTTCCCTAGCACCAATTTAACTCCTTCGCTGTATTTTTTTTCCTTCTGGAAAAAAAAAATCTATTTTTAGGGTTTCTATTTTCTGACTAATAAAGTTAAATGATTTACTCAAAGACCCGCAACAATAAGTGGTAGAATTGGTATTCAAACCAGTTCCAGACTCCAGAATCAAACCAGTCTGGCTCCAGTGCCAGCTCTCTGTTATCTTCCCACCCCTGACTGCTGTTCTGTGACTGTCTTAGAGCCTTTGAGATACTCCCAACTCTAGCTTTCTTCAAGAACAGTTGCTTCAAAAATTTTTTAAATTTTGAATACCCATTAAAAACAAATAACAACAATAAAAAGACTATTGTTGTGTGAAATGGAAAATTTATGGTACATTTCAAAAGTGCTTGGGGGTGATCACTTGTAATGCTAACTAAAGTCCTAGATCCTTAAGATAAGGGTATTTCATATAGGCTAGTATAGGCATTAGAATGAAGTTAAATACCAATGTTCTAAAAGAAATTACATATATGACAGATTGTGATTTGCTGCCCCAAAGGGAAATAATGTCATAAAATAGATGAGCATCTTATCTAGTATACACCCAGTGGTATAGTAGTATAGTAGTGTGTAGTATAGTAGTATAGTAGTGTGTAGTAGAGGACCCCATGAAACTCAAGCTTTTGTCATCCAAATCAATCTGTGCCAGTTACCAATTCTCTCAGAACAGCTGAAGCCTTTTTCCTCCTGCGTGAATACCTACTTCATAGTGTTAAAGTGAGGCCTGTGAATGAACAGTAGCTAACACAGGGAAGCCTCTTGATATATTTTAAGCATGCTCTGTTCTTAAAGCATACACACACACACACACACACACACACACAGCAGGATAGCCAAATTTTTGGAAAGTATGAAAGTAACATTGACTAAATGATGCATGCCATATACAGGATGGGAGGTAAATTATTCTAGAAACGACAACCTTTTATGAAATTAATGCAGAGATTTAATGCTATCAAAATAAAAATTTCAAGGTTTCCATAGTACTCGGTATCTCTTTGATGATTATGAAAATCTTTAAAATCATTAGCTGAGCTTGGAATATACAAAGTATAAAGGAAAAACCTTCTCTAATTCCAACTACCAAGGGTCTTCTCTGTTAAGAAACTGGCTCCTAAACTCTCAGAGACAATATATACCCAGGACCTCAGTGCTCTGTGGCCATTATTATGCAAGGAAGAGTGTTAGTTTATAATCATAGGTTTACCACTTATAATATGCAACATCTAGAACTGTATGTGAAGAGTCCTGGACCTGAGTAGGAGACCCATAGCCTAGAAGACCACACACACGTGCACACACACATACACACACTCAGAGAGAGAGAGAAAGAGAGAGAGAGAGGCCCAGAGGCAGCTTTCTATCCCAATGGGATAAATATGCCTAGACAGTGGAAATAAAGTGACAGATCCGTCACCAGAAGGGTTAGGTTTTGACTTTCCTGTTCTACTGATAAAGGTTCCACTGTTCTACTCATTAAGCTGCAGGTTCATTTGCAGTCTCCCGGTAAGACATTTGGGGTTAATACTGTCCTCTAAATGCACTGGATGCGAGTATTACGTGTGGTCCTAATAACCTTTACTCTTGTCTAACTCAGGGTTCTGGCAAGGAAGAAAAGGCACGTGCAAAGAATATTTAAATAGCGCTGCCTGAAAGGACGCTCTTCAAAGAGGTCCCCAAGGTAAGGGGGCAAGGGTAGTAGTGACGGCCCAGGGCTTCTTTTATTTTTCTCTCACTCTGGTCTGGCTTTCTCTCACACTTTTCTCTTTCTCACTCCTCTTTCTTCCTCCTCACTATAACAGCCTCTAGTACAGAAATTGAATTTGTTCAGGTAAATGGACACCTGATCCCATATCCATTGCACCTTAAAGTGACCTTCTTACTATTCTTTTAATGTCTTTCCATTCTGGGTTCTGCAAAAACTGAATTTTAAGCAGGGGAGACATATTTCCCTGGCCCCGCCCTCCATGGGAAGATGGTTAGTGGAGGCTGGACGCAGCATTACTCACTCTTTTACCTCCTACCACACTGGCATCCCTGACTCAGGTTGGACCACTTTGCAATGTTGCTCCCGGCCTTCTGGGCACAGTAATGAGCTCACACGGGGTTCCAGGCATGCTTGTCTGGGACGAGAGCCTGGAGCTGCCTCTCGGGGATTTGAACATAATGATACTCGCCGACCCCAGACCCTTTTCCTACCAGTCCCCAGCACAACCGCATCTCCCTCAACACCACAGAGCATTTCCTCAGGAGAGTCGTGGGGCTGTCACCTGCCTCTCCTGCCCACATCTAGGCAGAAGATTGCAGCAGTCTGTGAGCAGTTCATGATCCCCGATGACAGCTGTCACGCATGGCCAACACTTCACCTGTCTGTTACAGCCTCTTCTGGATTGGCTTTCGATATGCAACCCCAGGTCCAAGCGCAGTCTGCCTGCCTTTTCTCATCCTCCATCCGCTAACTGCCTTGGCAGAGAGGATGCCACTGGAGGAGGTGCAGCTACTTGTACAGGACCCTGCCAGCACTTTCTAGACCACAACCAGCTTTCCACTTTGAGTCTTCTAAATCCTGCTTTGCTCGTTCAGATCTCTTTAATTTTTTTTTAAAAGATTTATTTATTTATGCATACAAGCACTGGGGTACAGGCCAGAGGTGTAGGGTGGTGAGAGGATTCACCACAGAGAGCGGGGAGCAGAACAGGCAG
>JAGFMF010012131.1:431873-455155 GCA_019455555.1 Galemys pyrenaicus | reverse complement strand
CCCCCCTGGCCGGCAGCAGGGATCAAACTCGTGCTGCAGTGGCTGCGGTTTGCTTCGTAGTGCGTTGCTTAACCCACTGCGCCACCAGGGGAGGCCCCAGATCTCTTTAATAATTGGAAATTGTTTTACCACTAGTGGTCAAAACATGTCCACATTTCTTCTTTGCTGTTTATCTTCCCAAACACCCCAACCAAAGCCAACCCCAGCAACACACTAGTTCAGTGAACTTTCTACTTTCAACCCACACACCACTCAACAGAGTCCTGCGAATTCTCCACAGCCCTCGGACACATCCCATCTCTGTAATTTTTCCTTAATTGGATCTAATTCTTACCACTTAACCCTCCATCCATGCCAACTCTGCACCTACCACAGAGGCTTCATATTCCTGGGAGCATCTCTCCTATGCCCCCATTACCTGCTCTCTCCCATCTTGGCATTTTGGAGTTGCTGCCTCTGTTGCTTTTGTCTATTTTGGTTCTAACATGTTGCTGTGGATCTGTATCTCTGTGTGTGAACCCAGCATTTCCATAGAGCCTTCTGCTACCAGTGGTTAACCTGTGGTCTCATTATATATATACATATATAAACATATATGTACATATATAAACTTAGATATATACATATATAACATACATGTCATTTATATTTACATGTATATATAAATATTACATAAACATTTTGCTGAACCCCTTGAGAGTCAGCTGAAGTAATCTTACCTCTTTACCTTGAAACACTTTAGTGTGTATCTTTTTTTTTTTTTAAAGATTTATTTATTTATGCATACAAGCAATGGGGTACAGGCCAGAGGCTTGGGGCAGTGAGAGGATTCACCACAGAGAGTGGGAAGCAGAAAAGGCAGATCAACAGAAGTACACTGCTGAGGGGAGCAGCGGGCACAGCAGGAGAGGTCTGCTGCGCCATGTGGGTCCCCTCCCTGGCTGGCAGCAGGGATCGAACTCGTGCTGCAGTAGCTGCGGTTTGCTTCACAGTGTGTTGCTTAACCCACTGCGCCACCAGGGAGGCCCTTCAGTGTGTATCTTAACAAGGCCATTTCCTTATAAAACCACCATACTATGCACAAATTGAGGAAATTTAATATCAATCTAATACCATTATATAAAATTTAAATATGTTTAAATTTTAACAATGGTCTAGGTAATGTCCTCTCTAGCATTTCCCTCCCCTGATTCTCGTTGAATTCAAGATCACTATTGCATTTAGACATCGGTCTTTCTGACTCTCCTTTATTCGGGAGCATCTCCTGTCCTTTATCCTTCGTGCTGCTGACAGTTTTTGAAGGGCATGGCAGTTGTTTGGGAGACTGTTCTTCAGTTTGTGTTTGTCTGATTGTTTCTTCATGATTGAGTTTGGCTGGGGTTTATTGGCAGGAATGTTACAGAAATGACAGATAGTTTTAACATTTTCAACTCTGGCAGGCGAAGGCTTGGAGAAATTATATTTTGCTCCCTATAAGTTCCCCTTCCTCCTCCACCTGAGTGGAAGACCCTGATTCCTCACCTCAGTGGAGATGTGTGGTGGGGCAGGAAGTGATAGTTCCCTCAGACACTCCTTGGCTTTTCTTCCAAAAGTGTAGGCCTACTGAGAAGAAATGGAGGGATTTGAAGGAAGCATGAAGCAAGAGGGAAAGAAGGAATTACCTCAGACCTAAAGGAAATCCAGGAGAGCAGGCTCTGGAATTCCCACTAAGAAGCAAGACCAGTGTCCTGCTCTCTGGCTGGGCCCAAGGTGGTAGCAGCACCTCAGAGGAAGCGCAACTTGTGCCCAGGGAGGCAGGTTCCTCAGCCAGGGGCCCAGACTTGCCAAAGGCCCCAGTGTTCAAGTAAGGGAGGGTCTGGCAGAGCCAGTAGACCTGGTGGTGCAGACTGGGCAGTGGTGCCTGCTGACTGGCCCCTGGGGGAACATCACTCCAGATTGACCAGAGCCTTTGCCCTACCTCAGGAAGTGTATGTCCCTAGGATTGACTGCCTGAGAGAACTGGACTTGAAGGAAAAATTAAGTTTATTTAAGGGAAGGAACGTAAATGCAGTATTTCTCCTATGCCCAAGTTTGAAGTTGAGATTCAGGCCTAATGAGCACTCACCCCTAACCCCACTCCATCCCTCCAACACTTGTGGGCCTAGCTCTCAGCTCCCAAGGACCCTTGCCTTTAGAAACACTTCCCCATCTCCCCAATGCTCCCTCTTAGTACATTTGCCCTACTTTTGGAGGTGACCTCCCGCCACCTATACAGTATGCTATTTGTTAAAAGCAAGTCCACCCTAGTGACTGACAATTTCCAAGAAAGGAAAGACCTGCTATTGGGTGGTAACACCAAACCTACAACCCACCCAAAATTGGAGTTTTGAAGTCTGATCAAATCCATCTTAACTGTGACATATTATCAAATTAGTGTATTACCAATTCACCTTAATCCAATATGTGTTCTTAAAATCCAATTCTCTCATCAGTCTACACTGCAAGGCCTGCCCTAAGCCACATGGTGCAATGGCAGTGTCTTTGGGAATCCAGCTACCCCTGACTTCTTAGCACACCCTCCTGTCTCCCCACTACCTGTGTCTTCTCCTTTCCTCCTTCGGAACCTCTTCCCAAATAGGCCCTAATGTATCTCTCCACACTGGGGTTGACTTGACGCAGGTTGGCCCCTTCCTAATGGCTCACTCACTGGCCTATGCTGGTGACTGTCCTCAAGATCTCATATGCCTTCCGCCTCGCATTTCTTCATTTTTCTGCCAACTTTGTTTTATACCTGGCATTTTGTCCTGTCCAAGGCCTTCTGTTTCAGATCTTGGCACCTTTATTATTGGAGTTCAGTTGAGAAATCAGTACCTGCTCTACAGAGTGGGATTTCATGCAGAAAACTGGTTGAAAATGTACTGAGGGGTGTGAAGGAACACGAGGAGAATGGGGATGACCCAGACAGGATGCTGAACCTTGCTGCTGGGCTGCTGAAGCTTCACCGCTCTGCTAATAGAGTTCTTGGCCACCCTAGACAGAAGCCCAGAGCCCACACTCCTCCTCCTGCTGCTGCTGCTGCTGCTGCTGCTGCTGCTGCTGCTGCTTCCAGAGACCCCTCCAAGGACAGGAGCTGGTGTAGGCTGATTTCTTCATCTGACTTGCCACTCCTGCCAGTACCACTTGGAGGTATATTCCCACCAGAAGCAATGAAATCTGAAAAATATAGTCTGCACACTCACAGCTGGTGCAAGCCCTGCCAGGCCAGGCCTCACGGCACCCTCCAGACACAGAAACTGCTAGCTGGTCCTTGGCCTTTTGCCTTGACTGTACCTCCAATCAACCTTTCACCTGCAGAAGACTTCATTGTTGTTGTGCTGGGGTTTTTGTTTTTTTTAAGATTTATTTAGTTATGCATACAAGAGCTGGGGTACAGGCCAGAGGTGTGGGAGGGGGTGAGAGGATTCACCAGAGACAGAGTGGGGAGCAGAATAGGCACATCGACTGAGGTACACTGCTGAGGGGAGCAGCCCAGTGAGGCAGGAGAGGTCTGCTGCGCCATGTGGGTCCACTCCCTGACCAAGGATCGAATTCTCGCTGCTGTATGGCAGATGCTTCACAGTGCGGTGCTCAACCCACTGAGCCACCAGGGAGGCCCCAGAAGACTTCATTGTTAACAGAAACCAAAGGAAACACTGGCAAGAGATGCCAAACCTGCACAGGTGTGGGCAGGCCCTGGGATCAACCAATGCTTAGCACATGGAAGGTTGGCCTAAGTCTACCCCTTGTCACCTGTGCGGATCTGTGTTTAGGCATACTTGGTGTCTTATTTTTGTTTCCGTAGCAGACATTCAGCTTGACTCCTTACATTTTTCAATTTTGATTCATTCTATATTTCCTAGGAGATATGTAGAAATACTTGACTTGGGCATTACCCAAAAACAGGAAATTGCATTTCACAGTATTTTATTATCTCTGGTTCCCATTTGCTCCTGGTGTGCTTCTAAGTCAAATGTCTGCCTTTGAACAAGTGGATAATTTAACAACGAAATTGTTATTGCGAAATATTGGTTGAAAATCTGCTACTGGCCTGACCCTGAATAAAGAATTTAAAAAGCAAAGTAAAAATGACCCATTACTCATCTTTAGGTTGTTTATGATTTTTGTTAAGGGACAAGGCTTATGTGCATGCAACTTCAGAATATGAATAGAGACAGTATACTCTAAAGTAGTGAACACTGTGGTATAGATTCTAGGGAATCCAGTTCAGAAAAGTAACATTTCTCTCTAAGGAAGGGATTATATTTAGAAGGAAAGGAATGAAAGAGGTGAGTTGTTAGCAAGGAGATCTGTGATGATAAGGCAAGAAATGAGCAGTAAGATGACTTGGTTAGATAGGAAGGTCTTGAACAACAACTTGAGGAAATTGAATTTGATTCTCTAATAGCCAAAACAAACTTGTTTAAAATGACAAGTTCAAACCATGTTGTCATCATTCTGATTCTAAAGAATAAAACATAAGTAGTCTAAAAGAAGCACTATTTCAATAAATAAGACTCCAATGAAAATCTAGTTCTACAAGTCTAATAATTATATTTGATAAAATACTGACACATTAGGTATCGGATAGAAAAAAATTTGTTAGCATATATCTTACTGAATTTTTTTCCTAAAATATAAAGTATAAATATCCCTCACTATCTAATCCATTTAGCTCCTGAGTTTGGATCGTACATTTAGATAGAAAGAAAGGGATACAGTGGTATCTAAGTTGATTTGATTCCTTAGTTCCTGAAATAGGAGGGCAAGACTTTTAGTCCTAACTCAAAAAATGCATCCCAATCTATTACATTCCTGAATTTGTAGAGTGTTAAGAGAGCAAAGAAGATTCAGATCAGATTTCCCAGTGTTCTCTCTCTTCTATTCTCACCTCCAAATCTTAGGATCTCATACAACCTGTCAGAGTAATACCCAAGGCCCCACTCCAGCTAAGCATCTTCTACCACTTGCCCTTGGGTGAGGAAGCAGGTACTCAAGGCTTGAACTATTATTCCCTAGCACCACTACACACACACACACACACACACACACACACACACATTCTAGGTTTTTAATTCTGAGAAGGGTTCCCTCTAGTGGTCTACCCATACAATACCCTACAGAAAACCAACCCCCTCCACCTCGCCCCCACCCACATTTCCTGATAATTGGTTTTCCAAGTAAGGTAGGAAATGAAAAGGATGGCTTTAGACAGGTTGTGAGGGGGGTTGTGGCTGGGATGACTGTTCTTTGCTTGACAACGTGAGATATTGAGCACCAAAAGTTTTAAAGTAGGAGGGGAAGTGACCAGTTCTCTATTTTATAAAGAACAGGGCTCGCCTTCCGTGTGGGTAACTTATCAGAGAATAAATGAAGATAATGAAAGCGGTTAGCTTAAGAAATTAAAAATAAAGTAAAACGTCATGTGGGTGGCCAACTACTTGCTAAGATGAGAGAAGGTACTGCCATCAGTTTGCCAGACTAACAGGGGCAAGTAAGTACATCACCTGAAGGACACTTAGCATTCCTTCATCACCTCCTTAGTCACCAGTAACAACTGACCCCACCCCACAGTGTGCCCACATTTTGACATAGTAAACTGTATTAAAATAAAACTGGGAGCCTCCACAGTGGTGCAGAGAGTTGAGTGCCACGCTGTGGGGCTTCCGCAGCCACTGCTGCATGAGTTCGATCCCCGGCCAGGGAGGGGACCCACATGGCGCAGTGTGCTTCTCCTGCCTGGCCTGTGCTCCCCTCAGCAGTGTATTTTGGTGGGTCCACCTGTTCTGCTCCCCACTTTGTCTCTGGTGGGTCCTCTCACCCTCCACACCTCTGGTCTTGTGTCCCAGCTCTTGTATGCATAAATAAAATTTTTAAAAATCTTATAAAAAATAAAACTTGGAAGGGAAGGAAAAAGGATTTCATCACCAAAAGTTAGTATTATGCTTGACATAGAGTCAAAATACCAAAATAACAATGACTTTAGCAGACAGTGCTTTTTTTCTTATCTTCTTATGTAAGTCTGGAGGTAGGATATTCAAGCCTGGAGTGGTGGCTGTTTCTCTGAGTCCTGGGGATCCAGGCTGTTTCCAAATCACTGTTCTTGTCTTCATGAGCCAACATGGATGTTAGAAGACTAACCATCTCCCAGGCAACCGGGTAAAGGAGGGAGCCAAGAGGGGATGAAGAACACATGCTAGCTATTTTTAAGGAAGTGTTCCGAAAGTTGGTATAACTCTTGCTTTCAGTTCCTTGTCCAGGACTTTCTCGTGTCTCCTGATAGCTGCAAGGGAGGTTTGGATCGGCCAGAACCCAGACAATGAGGCAGGTCTGCTGGGAGAGGATGGTTGTCCTTTTTGTCTCAGCTAACTTTATCTTCTTTTTACTTTTCTATCCTTACCTCCCCTTATCTGCTGCCCCACTGTGTACAAAGTTGTTACTATGGCAATATTCTGTAACCTGTTCCTTCCAAAGTGGTATGCATGTTTAGGGGAAATTTGCTGCTTTTTATTTACTGCCAGGGGCTTCTACAGCCCTTTATTCTGGGACAGGCTAGAGTCATGCAGAAACCTTTAGAATAAAACCTCCATGCCCTAGAATAGGGTTGGAAAACACTTTCATTAAAGATTGAATAATAAATGTTTTTGGCTTTGTCAGTCATACTATTTGTGGAAACTGCTCGGCTCTGCCATTGTGAAAGTAACCATAGATGATATGCATGGTTCATTTCAGTAAGAATTTATTTTTGGACACTGAAGTTTGATTTACTTATAATTTTTATATGCCATGACATATTATTATTATTTTTATTTTTTTCCAACTATTTAAAAATATAAAAACTGTTCTCACCTCACAGGCCATACAAAAACACACAGTAGGCCTGATTAGGCCTATAGGCTACAGATTATCATTATTAACCTGTCCTAAAAGGTGAAGATGGAGGATAAGCAGTATAAATGACTAAGCTAGTCCTCCCTTATCTATGGGGAGGATGCCTCCCAAACCCCCAATGGATGCCTGAAACTGCAAAATAGTATTGACCCTGATATATACTGTTTTTCCTATAGGTATGTGTAATACCTATGATAATGTTTAATTTATAAAGTAAGCACAACATTAAACAGTAACTAATAATAAAATAGAGCAACTATAATAAAAATTATATGGAAAGTTGTTCTGTGGTCTCTCTTTCTCAAAGTATCTTATTGTTCCAGTATTGTTGGACCACAGTTGACAGCAGCAGCTAACTGAGACCACAAAAAACAAGACCCGTCTGGTAGATAAGGGGGACTACCATATATAGATAACATTATAAATAACTAGTGCTTGCACTGAACTAAGCTCTAAACATTATCCTTACAAGAAGCCCATGAGTTGGTTGTATTATGAACCTGATTTTATAGATGACATTCAAGCCCAGAGAGGTTAACTAACTTGTCTAAGGTCACACAGTTAGCAAAGGGTACAGCCTCACTCAGAGTCTATGTCAAATCACAGTGCTGTGTCAGACAATGGACCAGCCTGCACAAGGAGACTGGAAAAAAGAATGGATGACAGGGAACATCCTGCAGCCTCACTCACTGCTGCAAGGGGCAGAGAGGCAGGCGCCTGCCCAGAGGATTAGGATAAGGTGGATAAGAATATACTCTGAGGCCGTAGACCTGGGTTCAAAACCTCACCTCATCATCCATTAGCTGTGTAAATTTAAGCATTATAGGACTCCTTGAACCTTGTATCTCTGCTGAAAAAAGCAAATGATGACATCTTTTGTTTGTTTCATGAAGTTTCTGGAAGGTGGTATGAGGCCTGTTGAACCTGTGCCAGGGCTTTATTGTCAAATACAGGTGTGGGGAGTTTACTGTGGAAGGAGAGACAAGTGGTGCCTGGACCCTAATGAGGCTGGGGCAAAGGAACGCTGGAGATGGCACTGTTATTTCAGTAAAGTGTCCAGCTACCAGGAGAGGAGCTTTGACCTCTGGCTGGCTGGGAAAAGAAGACAAGGGCAACACTATTAGTTTTTTTGAGCTTATACCCTGTGTCCTCTGCTCAGACTAGGAAGGGCAGGGAGCAGCAGAGCAAGACCTGCCCAGAGAAGCTGCCTGTCTCATGGGAAGATAAAATACACAGTTCTGAAACCTTAGACATATATGCCAAGTGATATTTGAGTTGCCCTACACATCCAGCCCTCTCAGTCACAGTGACCCTGTTCAGAAGCGAAACCCCCTCACCATAGGAAGAGGGACCTAGGAGACCCTGATTCATCACTGAAGGCATGAGAATCATTTTATTAATCAATTATTGGGCTAAGACACAGTTCTAGTGTGGTTTGCACACATTTCCTTGTTCACTTCTTTCAAATACCTCCCCAGGTAGGTTCCTCCAACCCCAATTTACAGATGGGAAAGCTGGAGCACAGAGCAGTTAAGTAATGGTCCCAAAGTCATTCAACAGAGCCAGGATTGTAGCCCACACCTGGGTGCAGAGTCCACAAGCATCTCCCCTCTAGATCACTGGTCTGAGTTTGGTTATGCATCAGGAACAGCCTCCCCGCTCCCCAACTATACACACCTGGGGTCCCACCCACAGAGAATTTGAGTCGGTGGGTGTGGGGAGTCACCAGGAATATGTATGCTTAACAAACATTCTGGGACACGCCAGTGTGAGGGGCGCGCCTGCAGGAAACACCGTGGAGGGGGGCCCCTATAACTGGAAGCAGGACCAGCTCTCGAGGCTGAAACAGTGACCCAGCTTCAGGAGAATTGCAAAACAGATGTTGACTCTATTTTTAAACATCCAAACCAGTTAAATTCAAGAAAACTGAGAATAAAAGTGTCTATAACAGAAAGGAAACCCAATCTAAACAGGTTTTTAAGCCAGAGACGGGAATAAGGAGGCTACCAGAACAGCTGTTTGGGCAGAAAGGAGTGCTATTCATTCTCTGTGGGGGGCTGCCCCAAAGTTCTGAAGTCCTCAGCTGTCCTCACGTGCAGGGGAGAGTTGAGGCAAGGTGGGAGGAGGGGCGTGGGGGGATCAGGAGGGTGGCCTGCCTGTGATGAGGACCACATGGCGTTCTTAAGCCCATCTAAGCATGCTAGCTAGAGAGATGGAAATTGTGTCACCAAAGAGCCTGAACCCCCATTATGGTCCACCAGACCCCATTTGATTTCTCACCTTCCTCAGAAACAGCCCCTTGCACCCCTGCCCCCTGTTCCCACCCAGGCTGAAGGAAGCCAAATTTACTCCAGCCTCTCTGCCTCATTTCTTTCTTAACTTCACTACTAAGTAAAAAATGGAAATCAAAACAAGATCATTTACTTATCAGACTGACAAAGATATAAGAGCAACTATATCAGCATACGTGGTTGATGGGGTATCATTTGTACAATCATTTTTCTGTGGGATGTTGGAAAAGATTTATTAAAATATCTAATGTCCTTTCTGTTTGATTTCATCATTCCACTTCAAAGAACTTATTTTACAGTTGCAAAGGAGAAAAGTACAAGGCTAGGTACTGAAGCACTGTTTGTCCTAGCAAGAACACCCCAGTTCCTTCACTTTCCAACTATGTAATTTGGGGGAAATTACTTAGCCTGCCTGTGCTGAGTTTCCTCACTTACAAAACTGGTAATAATCTAGTGGATGAATTGCCATCCACAGTTCCTGGCTCACAGCTCCCCAAAGTCTTGGAATTCCTTAGTGTTGAGCGTGAAAAAGATGTCTTTTGTGACACAAATGAGGTAACTTTTGTAAGCATCTAAGGATCGAGTCAGGTTGGCAGGAGAATCAGCCACATGATTAGAGCCACTGTAGCAAATTAATCAAACTATAGTCAGTCAGTCATCAGCACAGGTAACCACCTGGATATCTGAGTGGAGAACTATCCTGAAAGACTGAGCCCTAAACCTGTGGAATTTGATGCTGTCTTCAGGTGGAAAGTATCAGAACTAAATAGAATGGAGCCGAATTCTCAGTCACCCTAATGGTGTCTGAGAATTGTTTGGTGGTGTGGGAAAGCCTCCACATACTCCCTCATGTTAGAAATTGTTATCAGGACACCACCTTCTCCTTGATAAGCACATTAAACAATTATTCATTAACTCATATCGGTTGACAAATGCATTTAATGCTGTTACTTTCCCCCTTGAGTTGTGAACTGTTTAAAAGACAGTGAGAGATTTGATGAGGCTGATAGAGAAGAAGTCTACTTCAGGACTTGGGCATTTGATCATGGAAGATGGGCCTTACCTTAATGATGACGTGGGGGTCTGGCTGGCTAATGAAGTGCGCTGCGTCACCATTAGGGCAGGGTCTTCCAAACATACCTGACAGGGTCAAAGGCTGTAGAATTTGGAGATCACATGGCCTAGGGTTGGGCGATTTTCCTGTCTCAAGTTTGCAATTTAATAACTTTGTGGACCCTGAGTTCCTGTTCTGTAATCCTCCCTTCTCTCAGCCATGGAGGAAGGTTAGTCATGCCTGCCCCAACCTGTTGGAGTATGACTGGGCATTAAAAAGTATTCCCACTGCCACCTAAGACTGAGCACATTTTATTGTTATTACTTCTGGGAGGAGGAGTGGGGGCTGGCTCGGATGTGTCTGTGCAGGGGCTCTCCCAGGAAGGCTGGCTGAGGTGAGGGGCTGGCCCTGCAGCCCTGGCTGTGTGTCTCAGACTCACACACAGAGCCCTTAAAATGATCACTCATCTTGATTGAGATCAAAACCTTAAAGAGAACAAGTCCAGCTGATAATGCACTTCCTTCAGAGAAGGAACAACTCAGGGCCTGCTGATGCTGGGATAACATGGACAAAGAGCTCCAGGGTCCAGCTTCCTGCCTGGGAACACACCTGCCAACGCAGGCAGCAGGAGCGCTACCTCTGGGGTCTCTTGCCCTGGGAAACAGGTAAGCAGAGGCATTTTTTTTTTCTCATTTAGCTTTTTTTTTTTATATTTACATATATCTGACATCAGTTGTAATCCCCATCACCATATCACCAGTGCACCATCACCTCAGTTCCACGTGCTCCCATCTGCCCTCCACCTTTCCCCTCTTCCTTCCCCACCAAGTGTCCCCAGTTTGTCCTTGTCTTTTCACTCTTGGTTTTTATGTCTTTCTTGTTATTATTATTATTATTGTTCTTATTCCTTTCCTTGATTCTTATTTGGTTCCCTTATGTTCCTCCTAGGGGAGGAACCATCTGGTATTTTGCTTTTGCCTTCTGACTTACTTCACTCAGCATAATTCCTTCCAGTTCCATCCATGTTCCTATGAATGCATCTAGTTTTTCATTTTTGATTGCTGAGTAATATTCCATCGTGTATATGTCCCACAGCTTCCCGATCCACTCATCTGTTTTTGGGCATTTAGGTTGTTTCCAGGTCTTACCAATTGTAAAGAGTGCTGCTATAAACATAGGGGTGCAGGTATTCTTTTGAATCAGTGTTTTTGTATCTTTTGGGTATATTCCTAGGAGTGGGAAGTTCCATTCTTAGTAGATTGAGGAACCTCCATACTGCTTTCCATAATGGTTGGACCAGCTTGCATTCCCACCAGCAGGGTAAGAGAGTTCCTTTTTCTCCACATCCTCACCAGCATTTGTTGTTGCTACTTTTTTTGATATGCGCCATTCTCACTGGTGTGAGGTGGTATCTCATAGTGGTTTTGATTGCATTTCTCAAGCAGAGGCATTTTTAATGGCTTACTCTTGGTCTATCTATAGCATCCTGGCCCACCCAAGAGCGTCCTCCCAGGTCCACCAAGCAGACGGAGGTAACTCTGCACTACAGTTAAACCTGTGTCCACTGAACTAGGACAAGGTGTTATGGTTGCAATAAAAGAAGTAGGATGGCTGTTCCCCACCCATGAGGAAGGGAAAGGAGACCTGCACACACAGCAGGGGTGATGCCCAATAGCCTTTCAGAAGTGCAGTGTGGGCAGAAAGAGCCCTCACTAGAAGACAGACATGGGTTCGAGTTCTGCCGGTCCTTCCCTTCCTTAGACTCTGTTTCCTTATCTTTGGAAGTGGGGATGAGATTAGCAGTGCTTTTTATTTTTATTTTTTATGCATACAAGAGCAGGGATACAGGCCAGAGGTGCAGGAGGTGAGAGGATTCACCAGAGACAGAGTGTGGAGCAGAACAGGCAGACCGACTGAAACACACTGCTGAGGGCAGCAGTGGGCAAGGCAGGAGAGATCTGCCTCACCGTGTGGGTCCCCTGGCCGGGGATCAAACTTGCACTGCTGTTCCGCAGATGTTTCACAGTGTGGCACTCAACCCACTGCACCACCAGGGAAACTCCACAGTGCTTTGTGACCCACGGTTGCTGCGAAGTATCCTTGGTGTTTTGGAGACTGTACAAATAATACTTAACTGGTTTTTTTTTAAAGATTTATTTATTTATGCATACAAGCACTGGGGTATAGGCCAGAGTCATGGGAGGTGAGAGGATTTATCAGACAGGGCGGGGAAGCAGAACAGGCAGATCAACAGGAGAGGTCTGCTGCGCCATGTGGGTCCCCCCCTTGGATGGAGGCAGGGATTGAACTCGTGCTGCAGTGGCTGCAATTTGCTTCATAGTGCGTTGCTTAACCCATTGCGCCACCAGGGAGGCCCCTAATACTTAACTGTTAATGTTATGTTTTCGGTTTTAATGATGTGTTAATATCTTTCGAGTTTCAAGTGCTGGAGGGAGCATCATTGAGGGGATGGGAGATGTGTGGCAATTTGATCATCATCAAGGCTATTGATAAGTATTTCTGAAGAATTTTTGATTGCAAATAATTGCTCCCTTATACTTCAGCAACACAGGAATCACAGATCCCAGAGCTAATACAGCACCTTGTTTGACAGACACACTAACAAGGCAGACTAGGTGCTCCAGAGGTACTTGTGAGACAGGCCTGAATTCATTCCCTTAAGTTTCGTTCGTGCAGGGTTAGGACCCTATAGCACTGTGGTTGTGAGCTGGAAAAAAATAAGGAAAAAATGGGGAACCTGGGAGTCAAGTATGCAAATGCTTTTTCATCCTCAAGTTTGAAATATTTAAAGTCCCTTGTATTTATGCATTTTTAATTTTATACATATTTCACATCATTTTTCCTTTTTGTACAGTGAATGCTTCCTCCCTTTAGGTATAGTCCCTGCAAAATTCCCATCACCATAGTCTCTTGTATAAGAACACATTCCCTCCCCTGTTTTGATCCTTCTCCCACCCCCTTCCCTGCATCAACATCCTTTTTTAAATAATATAACTCAATTGCATTTTTCTACCAATATATATATATGTAAGTATTACATATTATGTACAGATTTTTCTAAACTTATGATGAAGTTATGTCACGATAAACCCATCAAATGTTGAAAAAGCACAATTCAAAATGTATTTTATATGCCTAACCTATCCAACATCACAGCTTAGCCTAGTTCATCATAGAACAATTCAGTCAGCCTGCAGCTGTGCAAAATCACCTAACACAAAGCCTATTTTATAATAAAGTGTTGAATATCTCATGTAATTAATACTGTACTGAAAGCAAAAAACAGAATGTCCTAATTCAAAATCTGAAGTACAGTTTCTACCGAAGCATATCACTTTCACACCATCTGTAAAGTTGAAAAATTTTAAGTTGAACCATCGTAAATTGGGACCATCTGTGTGTGTATGTGTGTGTGTGTGTATAAAATTTTTTCTTCTTGGCAAAGGAGGTGGTGATGAAGAAAGAATAAGGCAATCATAATTCTTTCTGGTTATATATCCTGATTGTGTGTTTTCAGATATTTTGGCTTAGAAGTAATTCCTTCTCTTGCTGTTTGGAAAAATATTCTTTCATTGAAAATTAGATAATTTCTTGGTGGAATATGGCATACATAGGTGTGCATGCTTTCATGAATGTATCTATGTGTCTACCCCATATAATTCTGTGCTTTACTAAACTGCAAAGACTGTGCTTATTAGCTGCAAAATTACAACAAAGTTATTATAGTGTTTCAACATCCTCTTGCCGACTTCCTCAAATGACCTAGATACATTTTGATCCCTAGGTAGGGATAGCATGTGGCCCTAGGGAAGATCCTGTATTAAAATTTGTTCAGGAGGTCTGGGCTGTATGTCAAGAGTCTCCTGTTCTTCGTTTACAAACCTTGGTTTTCTCCTTGCAGTTGAGGCTGGCAGGAGACATGTGAACTGAGGCTATTTTATGAACATGTATGTGACACTGGTTATTAAACCATTTTCTAAGTGCTTATTTTATCCTCACAACCACTCTGTAAGTTACTATTATTATCTTGCCAATTTTATAGCTAAAGCTAAATAATTTTTCAAATTCTGCAAGAACATAGGGATTGTTGGATGAGACCTCTGCCAAGATTAACATCACCATTAAACAAAAATGAAACTCACCTGATGGCCTCTTTCTAGTAGTAACACTCTTAATTTGCTGGGGGGAGGGGAGAAGGGAGGGAACAGAGTATCCAATGAGAGCTGTAGACTCCTTCCTTGGGAATTATACAGTCACCGATAAGTTGATCTGCATCCTCAAGCCACCATGGAGCCCAGGTAAAAGTTTTATAACAGCAGAGAAAGAGATTAGTAATCTCTGGTGACATATTTGCCATTCTGGTCTCAAATCAGAGACAGAGATACTAGAATCTATAATATACCTCTTGTGCCATATGCCCTTTCTTTTTCAAGTCAGTCTTCCCAGACCTTCCTCACAAAGTGAAACACCCTTTTATCTGCTCTTTCAATACCATGTGCCTTCCCATTCAAATACTCTACAAGTTACACTTACACATATATTTGGTAATTATTCAATTCATGTTTCTCCCTTCCTCCTAGGCGCAGGCTCCATGAGAGAAAAGCCTTTGGTTTTTATTTACCAGTATACTGATACGATTTGGGACATACTGACATAATTTGGGACTGGTATGCTGGGACTTAGTAAGCTAAATTGTGAATAACCATTTCCACTACCCCTACATTCCTGCCACCTAAGAACCTGGATCTCACAACTGTCCATCAAGTTGTGAGTCTTCAAGCTGTCCATCATACCATTCGATATCTCTTACTGTTGGAAATTTCAGCCTCATATTGAGCTAGAGTCTTCTTAGCTTCCATACGTTGGATTTAATGCTGCCCGTAGTAACAATTCCTTGAGTACCTCGATTCTTCTTTTTACATAGCTCCACATTTTCAGTCTTTTCAGCCATTACTGTTAGTGACCTCCTTGAGGACAGGAGAGTGTAATAATCATCTCCCTATCACTAAGCCCCAGCTCAGAGCTTGTCTAAACCTGTCACTCGAATAGAATGTCACTCGAATAGTTTTGATGAGCATCTCTTGTATTACTCACTTCAGAGCATGTTCCATGTAGGGTTAGAGAAATCAAGTCTTTCCACCCTCCCACCACTGTGATGATGGATACCTGAGGTGCTGCGAGCACTCCAGGGTGGGCATGTGCAAGTGGGGGCACCTGAGTTGAACACGGGCTTAAATGGGCGGCGTCATGAGGACACCAGAACCAACAGGACTGACAGTACTGATGAGCAGCAGCAGTAGACAGCAACCGAGAGGGTGAGATGCGCCGGGGGCTGGGAGGCCTGCCAGCCTCGCAGCCCCCCGGCCCCTCTGCCTGCCATGTACCTGGCCACCTCTACTAATGAAAGCATGAAAAGTCATCGAGGGCTCCAAGAGACTCCTTCCTTTACCCGCCCCCATCCATCTGCCCAGAACCATCCCGAACCTTGCTCCTATGTCACCCTTCCTGGCCACTACACACCACTTTGCCATTTTGTCTCGTAAGCTACTAGCCAAAATTCCACCAATATAGCGTTGACCGCACCTCCTTCCTTCCATTGTTTGTACCACCACTGGTGCCAACTAAGATGCCATGCGCTTTGGAGACAGCTATTTATGACACTTAATGAGTCCTACTTATGTTGGTCTTTTTTTCTTCGTTGCAGAGCTCCTCTCACTCCTAAAGCATCACTGCATGTATGACCTCATTTATTTAAAGACCGCACTCGACAGCTCCCAGGCCCATTAAAATACCTGATGTTATAATGTCAATGTGTTTCCAGACTCTACAAAGCAGACTGGCAATTTCATGGAACACCACTGGTTCCACACCAAGAGCAACGTTATTTAAAAATAGATCCATGTGGTGTGACCACTGCTACCCAAGGCCCACCTACAACCTTCCCTGCTACTGACGAGTATCTTTAAAGAGTAAAGGGAGTGTGTTTGAGCTTCAGGGAAGATTTTTCTTTTAAAGGCCACCCTCTTTAATCATCAACTCAGACTCAGAACCTTCACTAGACCCGTTCTCGAGGACGTTCATAATACAGAATCTAAGTTCTCAGCACAGGCCTCTCCTGGGTAAATGCAAACATGAGTACATCATTGCTAATGTGCACTGGGCTTGGCAAAATGCCATGAGGCCAATAGGATGAGCATAGTTTCTTCTTGGTCTTTTAGGTAAGATCAAGAGGAGAGCCACTCAATCTCCAGCACTGTAATAATTTCTCTGCGGGGAACATGTCCTGACCTGGTAAAGAGATGGACGCAATGATTTAGTTTCTTTTTCCCATATTCAGCTTTCATGAGCTATATGACAAATGGGTAAAGGATCAGAGCATGCTGAGAACTAATGAACCAGAGGGAGAAATACATTTAATGACTTGAATGTGCTTTATCTCATGTGAAATGTAGGTCAATTCACTGTAAATTTATTCATGGGGCTTATTTGTCCTCAACCTGATTACATGGCATGTATTGTAAAGTTTCAGCCCGGTGTAAAACAGAACAGATCGAGCTTGTTCCTCCCCAGCCCTCCCCTTCCCTGCCAGGCCCCACCTTCCCCACAGGATGACAGAATCTAGCAACATCCATCAATGCTTGTCTCAATTGAAAAGACTGCATATCAGGCAATTCAGAAAATTGATTTGGGCTTTTTATTACATTTTTTAGAGACACTTGGAAAGTTGAACACCTACGCAGAAATTCAGATCTACTGCTAAATTAGCAGCCAAAAGAAAGATCAGACGAGAAGAGGGGTATTTCATCATTCTCTGAGTCCAGCTGGGCATGTGTCACCAGAGAGACAAATTTGTCAAGCGCAGCAACCAGAGAATAAATTTTATGTGGTTTGACTAGCAACTCTTTCTGTATTTAAAGTCACCAAGACAGTGACTTTATGGGGAGCACCACCACCATCATCATCTTATCATTATTATCATTATTATTAGTTTGTAAAATGGATATTAGTTAAGAGTTTAAGCAAGCTTATATTAGTTTTTCCATTAGCTTCTTTACCTATTAAAATCAAAGCGAATATATTTTAGAATGCTCTAAAAGATCAGGCAGTAAAGCAATTGGATTTAAGTTTTGAACAAAGGCTTGAAAAATGGTGTCTGTTCAAAATGGTGTCTACAAGAGCCACATTTTAGTGCAGCAATGTGAAAACTCGTCAAAAATCATCTCTCTGACTTGAAGGAGAGAAATAGAATTGTGCAGTCCTTTCCTCTTGTAATTGAAGTTTAGGGTAGATTTTAGAGGGAAGATACAGGAAAAGACTAAGAATAATTAATTTGACATTGATGACTTAACATATAAAGCTGAAAATCTCATACTCACCCCCAAATCAATTTCACCTCCAAGACAAAGAACCCTGGTCTTTTTATGATTTTGTAAGTTCCAATGGATTTTATAGAAAAGAAAAAATCACTTTTTTCAGGTCTTTCTAGTAAAAGAACAAAACTGTTACTTAGCACATATTCCACCCCCTACCCCCACCCCCCATCAAACATTTATGTAAAACAATGCATTGCCCTCGAAAAGCTCTAAAGTAACTTCTCAAGTCCCATAAAAAGGTCACATTAAGTTGCATTGATCTTAGAAAACATGGCCTTGGAAATAAGCAACAATAATGCTCATATTTGTTTGAAATTTTAGTCACAATTGTAGCTGATCCTCATAGTGCTGTGATTTTTCAGCAGAGCTTTCTCTTGCATGTGGGTTGTTTTCTGTGGCTACCAGGGAAGGTTAAATCACACCTACTTACTATCTGCTGACCATAACGTACAGAAAATGAAGTTTGGTGTCTAGGTAAGTAGGTTAGCTTGCTGTTAGAGGTCAGGGTGTACCATAACCCTCTATGACTTTAAGCCCGATGATGGGCACTAAGACCCAAGACTGACTGAGAGTCTCATCTCCCACTTCACGCTCACTCTAGGCACAGGCTTAATGAAAGGTATGACTAATGGAGTTGTCTGACCTATTTAGACCCTTCTTCTCTCCCTCTCTCTTTAGCCAGTGTTGTTTAGGTGCAGCTGGCAGGGTCCAACCAGGGAAACAGAACCTAGGTATTCCAATAGAAAGGCTTAAATACAAGGACTTGGTTATGCAGGTGATAGAAATGCTCAGAAGAGGGTCTTCCTGGTGGCGCAGTGGGTTAAGCAATGCACTATGAAGCAGACCGTAGTCACTGCAGCACGAGTTTGATTCCTGCTGCCGGCCAAGGAAGTGACCCACACGGTGCAGCAGACCTCTCTTGCCTGCTGCTGCCCTCGAAAGTGAATTCCTGTAAGTTAAATGTGCCTATCATTGACATCGCTGTATATACTACACCTTTTACAAATGAGAAATTAGTTCAGGTTAAATAAGTTGACTAAGAGTTCACAGGTGAAAAGTGATAGATCGAGGTCTTCACCACGAGGCTAGAAAAAGACTGGTAATTTGAGGTTTTAAAAACACTACTAGTGAAATGGTGGTGGGAACTCCATGGGGACTACAATTGATGTCAAATATGTATAAATAAAGTAATAAGAAAAAAATAAAAACGCTATAGACATTTAGAATAGACCTAGCCCCTCGGGGTATCTCAAGCTGTGTGCCTAGAGTTCTGAGGTCTGCAGATCACATGGGACAGAATGAACAGGCTCACACACTTCACCGCCCCCCCCCCACCCCTATTTCAAACTTTGTGGTAATTTAATTTGTTCTGCAATAGGATTTTATTAAGATTTTATTTTAAGATAATGGTTCTACTAAGTGAATAAAAGTGTGCCAGTTTAACTCCCTCAAAGGAAGTAACTAAGGCTCAGAGAGGAACTAGTTAACAGCAGACTCATATCCAGGTGTTCAGACTTGTCGCTCAAGGCTTGCGTGTCTTACACTAGGGAGCGTGTGACCAGCTGTGAGAGAATGACAGAGAGGCAAGGGAAAGAGGGAAAAGTGACAGGGGAAGACAGAAGAAAAAGACCAGGCAGAGAAAGATTACCCAGCTTAGAATAGAGAAAAAATTCCACATTCACTTGAGAATGCTGCTTACAGAATGTAATAGCAGTGTGGCTTTTGCAAATGGGGCAAAAACATGGACAACTCTATGAGAAATTTGGCCCATTTGTGGAGGGGCTGAGAGAAACAAATACTATAGATACATATCACTTCTATGGATGCACCTCCCAAACATTACGCCAAGTGGAAGAAGCCAGAAACAAGTTTGATTCCACTTGTACAAAATGTCCAAAAATAGGCAGATCTATCATGATAGAAAATAGACTAGTCATTGCCTGGGGCTGAGGGTGGGGTGGTATAAGCAGGAAATGATTGCAAATGGGTTTCTTTCATGGGCGATAGAAAATATTCTCAAATGAGATTGTGGTGATGCTTGTATAACACTGTAAATTTATTAAACTTATTTTTTTAAACAAACAGAAATCCAGGACTGATTAGCGTATGGTGTTAGGGGCACAATAGCTGCCCCTGCCCCTCATGAAGAGTGCTCAGGATATTGTGCAGTTGGCTTCTGTGGCTATCACCTGCGGCCTTGAATGCAGGAGGCGCTTGGGACTGTGGGTTTGGGGTACGCATGCCTGAAGGTGGACACCTGGAGTATGGTGTGGTCATGAGAGACTGAGAGAATGAGGCTATCTGGGTGTAGTACCAGGAAGGGGCACACTGGGCAGGTTCTCGAGGATGACTCTAGCAGACGGGGGAAAGGAAGCGTCCTGGAGTCCTCGGTGGCTTTTATGCTTTTATTTACAGAGGTGACCAGGTACATGGCAGGCAGAGGGGCCAGGGGGCCGGGAGACTGGCAGGCCTCCCAGCCCCCAAGGCAGCTCACCCTCTTGGCTGCTTTGCTGCTGCTTCTCTCTGCTTCCACTACTGGTGTCCTGTTCCTCCTGCTGCTGCGGCTCTCATGCTGCTTTCTTTGCTGGTGGTCTCGCTGCTGGTAGTGGCCTCATGAAGCCGTCCTTATATGCCCGTGTCCAAACCCAGGTGCGGCCACTTGCGCATGCCCACCTAGGCATGCGTGCAGCACCGCAGGTGTCCATCATTATACCAGTGGCCGGAGGGGAAAAACCTGATAGTTTTCTCTGACCCTCCCAGGGGCTGTCAGAGAGGCTGGAGTGCGGCAGAGGACGGTGCGGTGGAGAGCCCCCACAGAACATCTACTAGAGGAAAGAGCTTATATAGAGATTCATGGGGGGCCCAAGTTGCTGTCTCTCTAATGCTTGTTTCCCCTTTGTACTATTAGTAAACCTGTGGGGATGATGCCAAGGCCTCCAAGTTTCTCTTTTAAACTGCCTGAACTGACGGTGACCGTACCCAGCCTGGGATAGTTGCAGAACACTATCTGATAAGGGAGAAAAATCTGCAGTGCCTGCTCAGGTGAGTGAGACTTGGCCATTCTGCCCTCCCTGTGGTGGGCCCCAGAGGGCGCCATGTCTGGTTCCAACTGGATCATGTCCTGAGATTGCCTAGCATTTACATTTCCTGGCTTTACAGATTATGAAAGTTACAAGGCTGCAGATTTGGGGTGAAAACAATAAAAGCATTATAAAGATTCATCTCCCAATAGCACTTGGCACCCCGCACAATAACTACCTGCTTACTAGTACACATTCATCTCTAGCGAGGATGGATCATCTTCTTCACTGTTTTCTCACCACTGAGCAGCACAGATCTGACTCATGGTCCATTCTAAATAATGACTTACTGAAAGAGAAGGATGAGGAACCCTCTGACAATACAGATATACTTATTCTATGGCCATGGATTACACCAACAACTATGTACTGGGAAACTGCCAGGTACAGCCCCATAGGTCATTTTATTTAGTCCTCACAACATGCCTGTTAGGCAGATGTTAAAATTCCATTTTTTCAGTTGAAGAGTAGAGGCTCAGAAAGCTTAAGGGGTTGGTCCAAGGAGATAGCCAGGGTTTTCAAATCGAGGTTTCCTGATGCTAAATCCAGGGCAGTTTCATTAAACCTGAGTTTCACAAGGGCAGAGTTGGGCTCCTGCTCTCCATCATATATTGCTTTAGAGTTCTCTGATAATTTGTACCAGGAATGCACAAAAGGACTATGAATTAAAAGTTCAGTGCTTTTAATCAAGAAGTGCCCATTACTTCTTAGTGATAAAAAAAGAAAGGTGCATAGAATCAAAAGATGGAGTGTATCACAAAGGTCTCAGATGAGTTGTTAGCAAATAAAAGATAATTTTAGGTGTCAAAAATATACTCTAAGAATAAATTGAACTAAGAATGACTGTATGTGAAAGCCTGACCTTTGCTTATGACTCCTAAATTTTTATTAAATGTTATTAAATTCTATGGAAAGAAAGTAAATTACACTGGATTTTTTTTAATGAATTGTCCTATCTGGTCCCGCTCTACTTTTTTTTTTTAAAGATTTATTTATTTATGCATACAAGAGCTGGGGTACAGTCCAGAGTCGTGGGAGGTGAGAGGATTCACCAGAGATAGTGGGGAACAGAACAGGCAGATCGATTGAAATACACTGCTAAGGGAGCAGCAGGCGAGGCAGGAGAGGTCTGCTGTGCCTCGTGGGACCCTTCCTTGGCCAGGGATCGAACTCAGACTGGTGTGCAGCAGATGCTTCACAGTGCGGTGCTCAACCCGCTGCACCACCAGGGAGGTCCGACACTGGATACATACCAACAACTTCTAGTACAAGTATGAGATAAACCTGACACTGACCACAGATGTGAGTGAAGAAATGCAGGTTTTCAAAGGGAGTTGTACATTATTCCTTTGGATTGTCCCCCCATGGTACATGGTCATTATCTTACTGAATGGAGGAAAGCTTGGCTTCTTACCGTTTTTCTCATCTCCCAGAGTTAGCCTCTTGCAGCCAGTGCCTAGAGTGTTTTTATAATTCTCTCTTTCTTTCATGCCATCACCTCCTTCTTTTTCTCCTGATTCCCTGGAGACACTTAAATAAGTAAGCAATTAATCTTCAGGTACACTCTTCAGGAATAATGGGACTCTTTGATAGGACTACTTTTCCAGGGTACTGAAGAAGGAAGGTACAGTCAACCACATGTTGCTAAGGAAAGATCCAACCCAGGTATGACACGTAGCATTGGGGGCCAACTCAGATTAGAGCTCAGGTCCCAGAGAACTAATCTAGGGTTTCATTTCCTTCTGTGTTCCTTCTTAGAAAAACACTTTATTAAAAGCCCAGATGCCCAGGATTGGAAAAAAAGTACAAATATAGTTCTGAACCTATTCAAAATATATTTCCATTGTGATCTTCCCTATCTGCCATGCCTCCAAGTCGAAAAGACTGCAGGAAAACTGGCCTTACAACCAGTAGATACTGAACCTCAAAACATGTAGGCAAACCCTAAGACATTATCCAAATCCAAACATATCAGATTGCATTTTTAATTATAATTCATATTTCTTTGAAGAGCTCAAATATTTCACTTTCTGCCTTTGCCACAGTCACAGAAAGGAAGAGGGAGTAACTTTTCCTGACTTAACTATGCCTCATTATTATTATTTTTAATATTCTCTGCAGTTTTCTAGTATGACCGCTAGCCAAAAGGTTTTCCAAAACACCATCAATGATGTCTAAGAAATGGGGACCAAGAGTTTGATTCTTCCATATCTCTTCACACCCTTTGCTGCTACAGCTTGATGGAGCAGAGCCATTTGACAAAGCAGGTGAGGTCTCTTTTGGGTTGGATGTCCTGTCTGATGCCAAAATTCTTGGGCCTTTTACTTGGGATTTATTACCTGCTTGGCCTCCTTCTTCACAATGGCAAGAGCCAGGGGCACCTTCTTTCTCTTGACTTTCTTTCCTTTTGGCATCTTGGGTGACTGCAGACAGGAGTCTGTGTTTTTTTTTTTTTTTAAAGATTTATTTATTTATGCATACAAACACTGGGGCACAGACCAGAGGTGTGGGGGGGTGAGAGGATTCACCACAGAGAGCGGGGAGCAGAACAGGCAGA
>JAGFMF010012131.1:394852-421831 GCA_019455555.1 Galemys pyrenaicus | reverse complement strand
CCCTCCCTGGCCGGCAGCAGGGATCGAACTTGTGCTGCAGTGGCTGTGGTTTGCTTCATAGTGCGTTGCTTAACCCACTGCGCCACCAGGGAGGCCCCAACCCTCATGAGATTTTATTCCTCCCAATGCCCCAGTCATCCAATCATTGCAAACTGGGCATTTATGGACCACATTCATCTGGAAGAGTTAATTTATCTACAGGTCAGTGAAATTTTTTATTTAATAAACACATGTTCAGTGCCTGCTGCCATGGTGCTAGGTCTTACAGACAAAGAGCTGAGTTAGACATTTGGCATCATCAAAATCATACGGTGTCATATGAATTCACTACTGCTTTATTTTTTATTTTAGGCATAAAAAAGGAATCTTAGAATAACCAATTATTTTATGTCGCCTATCTTTCTGATCCATTAAGGAATATATTTAGCTGTGTGATGAAAAAAGAAGGAAGGGATTCATCAATCCAGAGTATGGCTGAAACTCAGTGAATGTAGAGTGTGTGCTGGAACTCTTTGTTTTGGTATTATAGTAATAAGGATCATTAAATAAAAGTTAGAACGGCATGGAGTGGAATTTAAAGAACTAAGTGATATTAAAATACCACTTCACTCCATTGATTATTCTAAAGAGCTCTGTTTTTCTATAGTAGACCTATGGTTTTTTAATTGATATTTGTGTAAGTAACAATGTGATGTTGGGGATGATGAAATGTTATCCCTTTATTGCTATATAATCTCTGGGTAGAAAATTTAGAGAGTAATTAGATTGGTGTTGGAGGTTTTGTTTTGTTTTAATCTAAGATCACATTGAGGAAAATATTTTTAAAATAACATTAATAGCTTATGATTTACAAATCACTTGAATGCATACATAGTTCCTTTTCCTTTCAGCTTCCATTTAACTTACTTATCTTTTACATAGCTCTGTATCATGACAATTTTAGCAAAGATGATTCTGACTAATGCTGAACATTATAAGCTTGTCAAGATAAAGATAGAGCAATGTGATAATACCTAAACTTTGAAAAATCCCAATGGATTTTTGAAGTAAACTGAAGACAAAATTTCCTAAACTGATTAAGGTCTAGGAGATGGCTCAGATAGGAGGTGAAATATTCAAAATGGCAAGACAAATAATGTCTGAGTCATTTCTCCATAACTCCTATATTGCAGTTTATGTTAGAGAGTCCAGGCCATGCTAAGATATGAGTTTTGGGCTGCTCTGGACAAAAACAACTGTTATTCTTGTGTGTCTAGGTCTGAGTTTGTGAGGGAGAAAAAAAAAATTTTTTTTTGTTTGTTCAAACTCTTTAGAGTTTGTTACTCTGAGGAAAGGGACTAGAAGACTTTCAAAGTCTTCTTTCCCACAGAATCTATTTGAATATCTGGTGTAGTTTCTCTAATCTCACTAGCCCTCCTGAAAGGCAAGGATTACATTTTACGCAGATTATGCACAGTTGGGAGGGAGAGTGTTTTCTTCATAAATGGTTTCTAGGACCAATCTAATAAATATTTATTGAAGTGATTTAAAGAAATTAACAGTTAAACTGCATATATTTATTTTCTCTTTGATATAGGACCAAAGTAATTACTCAGTTCTTTTAAGTAATGTGAAAATTATCTAAGAAATTTATACCAACATTTACTATATTTAGGTTCATCACTTTGAATTATGTAATAAAACAGTGAATGATTTAGGTATGACTTACTCATCTTATTTGTTTACTCTACTATTCATTTATGTATATTCTGCTTGAGGAATTTATTATGCTTTTTTTTCAAATGACAATAAATATATTAAAATTAAAATTGGCCTGATGCCTTTAAATGTTTTAAAGACATTTGTGGCACCTATAAATAAAAATATCTCCAGAGCCAAAGAAAGCAATCTTATGCAACATTTTACTGGTAGAGGAACAGTTTGCTAAGATCATATATTAAAACACTTTTTTAAAGTTTAAAAGTTTGTGAGATCTTGGTAATATGGAAGAGGTTATTAAAATATTTACATGACATTTAAAAATATCTAATGACCAGAGATTTAAAAGTTAGGTATTTAATAAATTTTGATCTACAATAAAAACATTTAAGTGTATTTTTAACTATAGTGTAATAATCCCAAACATGTCTTTTCAAATAAATAGACAAGCAACCAAAAGAGAAACATACTATCTCACATACTGTTTGTATTAACCACTTGATTTGGGTTAAAGACAGATAGAATTTAGCATAATAATTATTGGTATTCTTTTAGACAGCATACTTCTTCAGAGACAGTTAAAGAAACTTCTATGGTGTATTTTATATGCTACAGGAAAGGAAAAATTAATTTCAAGCATGTCCTGTGTTGGGTACAATCATAACTATCGTTTCCTGAATCTCTGCAAGCAATTTCCTCTTTTAAAATACATTTAAATCTGTATCTATCATTCCATCCTGAATAGTCAGGAATGAGTTGAGACCCCATGCTTAGAGATAACTAAAACACTGAAAAATATTAATTTTTGCAAAATGTCAAATATCTATCTTACCAAAAAAAGATAAAAGTAACTTGTCAGCTATATGCTATGCTGAAAACTGAGATAATACTCCCTCCACAATTATTAGGTAACATTCTCTCCTAGAATTTATAATTAGAAAAGAGGTGGAGATATTTCTATAAACCTAAGGATGTCAAATGAAAATAGAAGCCTGAGTATGTTGTTTTCAGCTTTGGTTCTGAGTAATAGGCAATTTTTAGAAAATGTGGTTCCTCCTTTTACCTTGCTCTTGGGAGTGACTATAAACAATTTTGAAAGGGGTATGTGTATCATGAACTGTTGGTGTATTGTATCAAGGAAACCATGGACGATATCTTAACTCAGATTAAAATGTGATCTTATAAATAAAAGTGAAATATTCAGTGGAATTTTAAAATTATTTGTTCCTCAATCTGAACTGTTGGGTTTGCTTCCATAAATGCATGAGCGGACAGTAATTCAGGAGGTTAAGGCTTAAAGTGCAATGGAGTAGAGGAGCAATTTCTTAGCATCTGGTTCTTTAACACCAAGCAATGCTTGGTATTTACAGATCTAGCTTATAGAAAAAGTGAGTTTTGGTTCCAGATGGATGTATAAGTGCTTTGGAAGCTTTTTTTTTTAAATTTACTTCTCCAGATACTGCACTTTATTCACACAAAATGCTTTACACAAAATGTATATATTTTTAGTTCCTAATGACCTACTTGGCAGGAAAAGGGACAATATAAAGGCTTGGTAAATTGGGATGAGTTTTACTTCAGTTCCTAGACATACTCAAAGATAAATTGCCACCATGTTCTCTGCTTTGGGCAGAGACAAAGCACAAGAATGTGAGCTTCCTTTGAAAAAGGCATCAGATCTGTTTTGCTGTCCTACAGTGAACTATGATCCTTGTCACTAGCACAGAGAGAGTCTACTAGAGGGTGATGCTAACTTTAGAAATATTGATCTTCTCAGGTCTTGGGAGTTTCAGAGTTTACCATAGGTTGTTGGTAAATTTTTACTTCTACTGAAGTTGTTGAGAAATAAACTGCTAGACAACAGAATGAGTCCAGTTGGCTTTTCTAATGAAAGAGAAAAAAAACTTTTGCAGTTATAGGTTAAAAAAATAATTAAGGCAGATTAAAATAAATGAAGTATCCAAAATCAGTTAGTTGGTCCAAAGCCAGAGAATTCTAGGATTGATGTTCTTTCTACTGGGGGAAAGGGTTTGATAAATCTCGGAGAGCCACAAAATAACACTAATTGGATAAACAATGCACAGATATTCAGATAGACCTCTGAAAGTCTTATGATTTAGCTAGTATTTTAAAGAGTAAAATTACTTGACTGAACTAAGTGTATAACTACAAGATCTTAGCAAGCCAGGAATATGATAACAGTCATATGATAGGAGAGAGAATTTTCCAAATACCTCAGGAACTGTTCAAGTAGAGAGTGAACAATGATGCTATTTTCATTAATTATTTACTGGGCACTCACTATGTGCAGGTCCTTTTCAGTAGAGAAGTATAGAAAAAAACTTTTTTTTTTACAGAGTTTAGCTTCTAATATTGAATAACAGCTTACTTTCAGGCAGTGAAACAGCATAGGCTTATTTGAGAGGGGAAATTAAATGGAAAATCTTGAAATCCAGATTGCTGGGTGGCGGGGGTTGGGGGAGGAGGTTAATTTTGAAATGCTTGATGGAAGTCATTGGACCCTATGAAAATGATTAAATGGAAGGAAAAAATAACTTCAGTTGATGACCTTCTTATCTAAGTAAACTTTGTATTTTGAGCTATAAAAATGTTCTTTGTAGAGCAAGAGACAATTTAGGTGGCATTAATTTAATGAGTTTATTACCAATCTCGTGTTGAAATTAATAAGCATTTACTTTTCAACTAGTATCTGCTGCCAGCACAGGTTTTCTGTTAGTCTGGTGGTTGTTTAAAAAGGTGTGAACAGAAACATTTTAATTAGAAAGAGTGTCTTGCAACTCTTTCAGAACTGTCTCAAGTTGCCAATTAATTGGTTCTCTCACTACTTTTTGATTTATAGTTTATTATCCAAGAAGTTATAAAGTTGCACAAGAATACATAAACGTATTCATGTATTATTCTTTTCAGTCATAGTGAAATCACGATCATCAGCCCAAAGGAGGACAGTTATTAGTCTATAGAAAGTCCCAATGGACTTCTCCAAGATAATTTCAATTTAGAAAATCAACTCACTCTACAGTTTATAGGGTCAGCAGTTTCATGTCCTGAAAACTAAAACTTTGTAGTTTTATTTGTAACTGAAGAAATTTGCCATTTATTTCTTGGGAAGAGGGGATTTTCTTAGTCTTGTATTTGGGATGGGGGAATAAAAGGCCATATCTTTTGTTAAATAATGTGTGCCTTACTAAAACTAAGCAGAAAAAAGAAAATTCACCCTAAGACCATCAAACATTGAAACCTAGTTAACACCCTAGTGTTTATCTAACAGTCTTTTCTGTTTGGCTCCACACATTATAGTTTTAAAAAATGGGGATCACCCGGTACATAGTATTTTGTGATTTGCCTGCTCGCTTCCTTAATAACCTTCACATTGTTCCACTACATACAATTCCTAATGACTATGTCAATGTAAAGAGGTTGGTATATAGAACATTTTTTTCTTAAGAATTTAATAAAGAACGTCCCACTCCTTCCCAGCCCTCATGCGTCTTTCTTTAGTGATCCCTGACCAGCAGTTTCGGTGTCCGCGTATGCAACCCATGCAGCTGGACAGCCCAGCCGCTGGTACCCACTGACTGATTCGCAGCAGGAACCCCCAACCCGCCGGTTCTCTTGTCGGAACCGCACACACCTCGCTCCTTCCCAGGCCTGTCTAGTGGTCAGCGCTCCGGGGACTCAGGGGCCCATTCCCGCAAGAAGTCGCGTCCCCTCCGTCCTCCTTCCCACTACATTACAGCCCGAGGTCTGGGAAGGCGGGGTGAGCCCGCGCCCCTTTCTCCGGGTTACATCTCTGCGGGCACATCGCCTTTGTCCGCAGACCCTCCCAGCATCAGGCTGCTGGCTAGAGACCCAAGAAAGGGTCGGAGGTGTCAGCACGGTGCTGGCCCGGTCCGAGCGCCGCACGGCGCCGCAACCGGACCGCGGGCCCGCGCCGTCCCCGAGTGATGACGCGCTTCCTGCCCTCCCGGCGCTCGCGGGCCGTGCGCTCGCGCTCGCCCTCGGCTCTTGTTCCGCGCCCGGAGCCAGCGGCGGCGGCTGCGGCTGAGGCGGCTGTGGGAGCGGAGCGGTCGCCGAGCGCGCGGGGGTACGCTGGCTGCACTCGGGAGCGGGCGCTCTGCAATGAGACAGTAAATGCATCCCCCGGTAAGGCGCACGGATCACTCGGGTTTTCCTCTTCCCTCAGCTGCATGCACATTGCATGAATTTCGCGTCTTTTCCCTCTCTACCAAAGGAAAATGTGGGTGGTTTTTTCCTCCCTTTTACATTTCGTGAGTGATGCCAATGCCGAAAAAACCCTGCAAAGCTCCCATGTTCGATATTCCAGGAAGGCTTTTTGCAGGAAAATAAAAATAAAATGAAATTAATGCACCTGTCTATTGCACATGTATGTTTCACTGCACTCGACCCCGGCGCAGCGGTTTGCAGCCTCACAGCCGGCGCCCGAGAGCGGATTCCTGGCGTGGGCAGCCGTTCCCCTCCGGGGCTCCCGCTGGGTTTCCGGTAACTGGGCTTTGAAAAGCAACCTCGCCTGCATGGTGTGTCCCCTCAGCCCCGGCCGGGCCCCCGCGCCAGGAGAGTTGGCGCGGGTGGCGCGGCTTCATTCCAGCACTGGCCGCTCTGACTCCAGCGCCACTTTGCAAACAAGTCTCCGGCCGAGGCTCCCGGCAGACAGACCGCCGGTGCTGAGCTCCTTCCCCAGTACCAGAGTCTCAGATTTGCCGGTACCACGACTCTCCCATTACTTGGTAATCTCGCCACCAGCGAACTGCTGGCGGATGAGGGACGAGAGCAGCGTCCAGCCAAGAGCGAGGGCAGGATTGGATTCAGTGCCATTGGTCTCGCGTTGGACGAGCGGCGCCCTTTCCTTGCTCGACCCCTGGAACTGAAATTTCGCGCTCACTGAAAGCCAGGGGTCCTGGAGACTGGCATTTCGGGATTCCCTGAGGGGACCAAGGAACGACGTTCGAGGGCGCCATATTTTCAGTGGGTCTAGGCTGCGGAGGGGAGGGGGCGAACAGTTTCTGGGCCCCGGGGATAGCGCGGCGCCGGGGCAGGAGAGGTTTTCGTTGGGAAAGTTTGCGCGCCGAGGCAGGCACGGAGGTGGCCACGCACTGCGCGCACGGTGGCGGTTCCCGCAAGGGCGCGCGGGCTGCAACGCGTAGCCAGGCCAGCCCGGCCCGGGTTGAGGGCCCAGAGTCGCCTTCAGGGACAGCTCGCCCAGCTCGTCTCCTTCCCCTATCCCGCCGAGACGCGGCGTTCGGGTTCAGAGGCGCAAGGAACACGCCCCTCTCCCCCGCCGCCACAGCTGCCCCGGCGCTCCTCCGGCGCCGTGCGCTTGGCGGCGTCCCCGGGCCGGGTGCTGCGTACAGACCCTTTTCCAGGCGCGGGGTTCGCCAGTGCGCTCCCACTGCACACCGGAGCTTACCCCCGGAGGAGAGGAGGTGCTCGGGTTTGCGAATCCGGGCCGAGGGCCCGGCTTGTGGTCTCCCTGGGGCCAGAGACCATCCCAAGCCTCTTATCGCCTCAGTGGCTGTGGTGGCGACAGCGGCCGCGGCTGCGTGCTTGGCTCTTGCCTCGATGCCAGCTCGTGAATTCGAGGTAAGGGAGGCGTTTGCTGAAGTTGGGGCTTCGGATGACGCCTAGGGAAACTTGGGTTTTTGCTACCTTGAAGAATTGAAGTGATTTGAAAGAAGGGAATTGACTCAGAATCCCTGTGTCATAGTAGAAACTAACCTTTGGTTATTTACACAAGATGAGAGACCACTGTGGATTTCTCCAAGACACAATAAGGACTTGCGGGCTGTGATGCTGTCCAGGAGAAATGGACCCTAATATATACGTAAATTCCAAGCAGGGCCAAAATTACACTAAGTACTACTTACTTTGGCTCCTCGAAGCACTTGGTTGTGCTGAGTTGTGGCATCTGTAGGGGTGGGTGCACTCTCTTTCCGTCTCCAGAGTTCGGAGTTAGCAACTTCTGTGGAGGGGGCGGGGGCATTGGCCCGAGCAGTGGGGAATCAGCTTTTGAAATAGATTGAGATCTCTGCTTTGTTTGCCAAGGGGCAGGAGAAGGGCATATTTGCTTATCTACTATCAGCTAAGTGGTGGAACGTGCCAGTCTTGGATGTCGAGCTGAAAAGATGCCACTGTGTTGAGGTTTTGTCAGCATTTTAGAGCTTCTCCTTTGGAGAGACTTCAGGGATCATAGAAATGAGGGGAGAGGGGAAGGACTATCTTTCATTAGGGAGACTTGCTCTGGGATGTCAGTGATTAGGCTGCTCTTTTGTCCACTTCATTTAGAGCCTGCAGTGTGAATGTCAGCCATCGGATGTCCAAGATTTCATCATCCTTGATTGCTGATTTGGAATATCTGCAAAAACTGAGGAGGGGTCAGTAGACAGATGTGACCAGTGTCTTTGAGAGAGGAGTGATACCTGCTTAAATGTTTTAAAGAAGTTATTATTAGAGTCATAGAATTGTGGAAAACACCCAGTGCCCATAAGTTAGCATAACTAATTTAGGAGAGACTGCAATCAGTTTCAGGAAGTCTCTAGGTTTAAGTTCCAAGATTCTGTTGTGAATCACAGAGACTCAGTCTTCCTTAGAGTGGCAAAGGCTCTGGTTCCTCGCTGCCTTTGTACCGACTCAGGTTATTAAGAAGTTACTAACAAGTATTAGAGTTTCATTTTGGCATTGCTGTTGTACTTCTATCAAAGGGAAAGCGATTTTTAAAAAATTTAGTCCTGTTGAGTGAGTTATTGGGGATATTCATTACTGGTGTAGGTTAAGCTTGCTTAATGTTGAGGGTTCTTAAAACTCTGTTTCCTAGAGGTTTCAGAAAGGGGTGGCTATATGTTATTTTTAAAGTCCAGTTTCACACTATGAAGCAAACCGCAGCCATGCAGTATGAGTTCAATCCCTGCTGTCGGCTGGGGAGGGGACCCACAATGATTCAGGCAGACCTCTCCTGCCTGGCCTGTTGCTCCCCTCAGCAGTGTGTTGCAGTCCATCTGCCTGTTCTGCCCCCTGTCTGGTGGATTCTCTCACCTCCCCGCACCTCTGGCACTGTACCCCAGTGCTTGTATGCATAAATAAATAAATCTTCAAAAAAGAAATAAAGTGCAGTTTCTTTCACATATCAAAACTATGCTGATTTCCGCACTTCCAGCAGATCATTAATTCCCTAAGAGCAATTATGGATGCTTATAGGTGGAAAACAGTATACAATTTTATCTACTGTGTTCAAAAATATACATATCTAAAGGTGTTTATACATTTTAGCATTATGTTTTAGAACTACATTTGTGCCGTGTATTTTACACGTGTTAAGCATCATTATTAAACATTAATTAAAAAAACACATTTCATCGTAAACCCTTCAATCTTCATTCCCAAATGTCCTACCTTAACATTTATCTAACTTTTCATGCCTCTCTTAACAAAGTATTATAACTTGTGCTTTGTTGCCTCTTGCCTGATTCTTATTATAATTTCATGGCTTAATCAAAGTTCCTGCATTTTTTTCCTATTAAGAAGATTTTGTAACTTCAAAAGGTTAGAAAACGCCTATGTGTTTTGGAGAGTTGCCTGTCAATTTACCAAGCTGGATGGTGTGTATGTTGTGGTGTGTGTGGCATGCCCAGACTCTTGGGACAGTATCTAAAACTTGTGATCTGTGACATTATTGCTCCAGAACCGTTGAGTCATAATGTTTTCTTGGAGATTTTGGGTGGTGTTTGGTCAATACAGGAAGTGCTAAAAGAGAGTTAAATAATTCAAAGTTATTTTTATTGGATACAAAAAAATTTTTAAAAGACAAAGAGGAAAACTTAATAAGCAGGGCCAGAATTACAGCTTAACATCCCCAACTAGTGCCTTTTTAATTACAGTACTTTCCCCCAGAACCTTTTAATCCTATTACTTTTATATTTTAATAAGGAAACCAGTTAAAACATAAGCCAAACAGAACTATTGCAAATAATGGGGATAAATGGTGGGTATAACCAGATGTTTTGCCTAAAGTTAAGAGTGAAGGAATCTGAACTCTGTCAAAGGCTCCCTACAGGCCCCTCCCCCTAGTACACTGGAGATTTTGAAAGGCAAATGATATTGGAAAGGAATGGAGACAAATCCAAAAAAGAAACAAGATGCTTAAGGTATGCTTCTCCTATCCATTTGATCATTCTAACAACCTAGGACTTAGTGGCAGGTGTTTTGAATGATGATTGTTGGACTGCCTCTAAAATGCTTTGGTTGTGAGCATCTTTATGTGTCCCCTAGGTTATGAATTAAGTCTGGGCTTATTTGTCACCCAATTCTTAGTGGTTTTCAGAATCAGTGCCAATACCATGGTTTTGTTTCTCACTTAACAATTTAATTTCAGCCAAAGTGATGCAAATCTGAATATGCACAAGTAATGAGTATTTGTATTCCTTTTCACGCTTCTTGCTGCACACTTCTGTCTCCACAAACAAAATTTTTGGCCTCCTAGTTAGTTATTCAGCAAATGTTTTTGAGTGCTTGCCATATACTTCATGCTCAGAAAACGTTTCCGGTCCTCCTCCCTACACACAAGTTCCTTGAGGGAGATACTCTTGTATTTAACTATCTAGTAGACTGGAATGGGGAAGAAGATGAATGTGTGATTAAATAGACAGTACAGTAGAAAGATGTGCAAAGGATGTGAACAGGCAATTCCTAAAAGAAATTCAGTGAATGTCAATGAATAGTTAATGAATGTGAAAATATCCTTAACCTGCCATTTGTTTGGGGAAGTGCAAATTAACAAAGAGATGTATTAATCCATGTTTTAAAGGTAGATAACTTTGTTCCAAAGTGATTATAATGTGATTTTTGAAACTTGGTATGATTCATGAGTTCTTGATAGTTACTGCTAAAACCAAACTTTCAAAAACAGTGGAAGCTCCATCTATATTACCCCATGGATCCTAATAGGGGGGCCAGAAATTCAACCTACTAGAAGTCAGGGCTCTGCTTCACAACTTAAAAAACATGTTTTAGGTTAAATCTTAGATTAAATCAGTGTTTTCCAAGTTAGAATGCATTGGTCATCTGGAGGACTGGTTATTTTCAGTTGTTTCAATAACAAAAAACCATGCTGGTCATGACCCACTGGATTGATTTCATTGCCCACTAAAATTGCAACCTTTGACTTAAAAATCTCTGTTGTAGACCTTACCATTGCCAATAATCATGCCTCTGCCAAAATCCTGACAAATATTCCAGTATGAACCTTACCTTTTCATTTTTTACCTTATTCTCTATTCCATCTAGCCTTCGCCCTGCAAGTGTCTCTGGCCTGGTGACTCTTCCTTAGTTCTACTTTCCATCATCCCTTTCTTCTCTTTGTCTGCAAACCCCCTGACCTACATACAGTTCTGTTGTTTGCACACGTCTTTCACCCTTTCATTCTTCATCTTCGTGGGAAAACCCCATCTTGCTCCTGCCCCAGGCTGGTGAACCTGGCCTGAGGAAACACACAGCCACCTGTATTACCTCCCTTTTAAGACTAAAAACCTCAAGGGGGGCTCTTGGCATTGCCAGGTCTACTCTTTCTTCCCCTTATCGCCCCTTAAACTCCCCTCCCCCCTTCAGCAGATGACCTGGCTTATTTCACTAATAAAAAGGAAGTTAGTTTCATCATCTTCCCATGCTAAACCTGCTAAGGTGTCTGCATGGGTAACCACACAGCATTGTAACCACATGTGCATTGGATCCTGTTCTCTGCTGACACGCAGAGGATTTTCGCTCATATGTAGTCCCTTTCCTTTCTGTATCTTCAGTTTTCCCTCTTTGATGGATAATTCTCAGGAGAAACATGTATCTCTCATCTTAAGGAAAAAATCAGCAGCAGCAACAGCAAGACACTCTTGACCCTTGATCCCAGTCAGCTGTTCTCTTGCTCCTCTACTCTTCCTTGCCATAAATATTCGCCTTACTCATCCCCATTTCCTTCCTTTTCACTCAAGGTTGAATTCACTCCAAGTTTGGCTTTGCCCCACCCCTTTACCTAAAACACCTCCTTTAGCCAAAGCACACCCCCTTCGCCGAAGCCACACCCCTTCACCAAAGCCACACCCCTCGCTGACGCTGCACCCCTTCCCCTAAACCACACCTCACTTTCCGGAGATATCCCATGGTCCTCGGGTTCGACAGCTGTCGGCAGCAGTTAGTCAGGCAACTACTGTGCTGTTTCTGCTCTGCCCTCACCAGGCTTCCACACCACGATCCTCGCTCTCACTTCTCCCCGTCCCCAGTTCCAGCTCCTGCTCCACCTCATCCCATGGTTTCTGAAGGTAGGAGGCGCTCTCCCATACTTTCCTTTATTTACAGGTCAGTGCCACCGCCTCATAGGTCTTCTGGCCACCCCTCGCCCTGTCTCCAGTCTCTGCCTTTTTAGTTTCCATATCAGGTGTCCTTCCCTGGCTATACATGCGACATTCATTTATTGTCTATCTTATGGCGCCAGAATATGAACTCCGGAAGAGAAACCACCTCTGACTCTGTTCTCACAGGTGTCTGCAACAACACGGCACATATTACTCAACAAGAAAATTTTAGTGAGCATGTGCTGAAGACTTACTGGTTACAGAGGTTAACTTTGGATGAGGAAAAGTGATCCACCTGATTTGGGCTGAGGAAGAGAGTAATGTTGAGGTGGAAAAGCCATGTCTCATAGGTGCAGTATTTTTAAAGTTAGGTGTTGAGAGTTAGTGGTTCAAGTATTGAATGAATGAAGCTCCTTACTAAATACTTGCTGAGTGCTAGAAGCACAGCCAGAGAACAGCTAGAAGGACACAAATGGTTGCTTCTCATTTTTATCTCTGAAGAGGGGCTCTTAAGCAGTCCACTCGGTAGCTTTTGTCCCTGGGTTGAAGTTGGTAAATTCACTTGTCTGAAGTGTTTATCATTGACCTTGATGTTCTGGTGAGTCGTTTTGGTGCATCACTTGTCCCCAGAGTCCACTTGACCGGGTAGAGAGACGTCTCCTATCTCTCAGCTGGCACTGAGTGAATTCCTGCAGAGTTGTGGGGATGTTCCCTGGTTCTTAGTGCTGCTCTCCCAGTCAGCCAAGGTAGAGAGCCCAAAGCTTATTGAGTTTAAATTAAAACTCTGCTTTTTCTCTTTGCCTTGCTTCCAGACAGCCACTAAATGACTTGACACCTGTGTCTAGGACCGATAAGTGAAGATATTTCTTGAGTGTGACCTGAGGTCATGCCTGGCAAATCTTCCAAGGGGAGGTCGGATTATTCCTGGGTTTGAGAGATTACATTGTGGGCACTTAAGAGGCTTAATTTTCTCCTAGCAGGGCTGTTGGTTGCCTCCACACCTGTCACTCTGGCCCTCCTACACAGATTGAACTAACTCTCCCTGGACACAGGACATCTGCCTGAGGCCAGGCCACAGAGCAGTTGGGTTTGGTGCATCCAAGAAGAAAGGACATGTGTCTTTGGGGGATATTTACAGTGATTTGAGGGGAAAATGTATTCCTGTTGTCAGTATTTTTTTTTTTTTTAAAGGGAATCCTTAATTCTAAGATAACCTTTCCTTTTGACAGGGAAGGAACTGAGGCTGGAAAGGATGAGACTTGCCAGGGGCCACTTGGCAAAGCTGACACTGAAATCCTACTTGATAACTACCGGGCTCTCTGCTTTTCTGGGATGTTCTGTTGAACCTTGACTTTAATTCATGGCTGTGGTTTTTGGCCTTGGGTGTGCAACAGAATCTCGAGAGAAGCTCTTTAAAGATTCCTAAACCTCACCTGACTCACTGAATTGGAATCTGTGAGAACAGGATCTGGACACCTGTGGTATTTTTTAACTTTAACTAGGAGAGGTTGCCTAGGAAGAGTGTGTAGGGGGATAACAACAGGAAACTGTGGACAGTCTCTTCAGGGGAAGTGCCTGCTGACTTTGCATGCTACACAGACACTGCTCCTGTCTGGTACAGGACAACTGCCTCAACATTTGGTTTGCTCTTAAGTCCCTTCTGGTTACTGAGTAGTGTTTCAGTTTTAATGTATATTAAAAGGACTTTGTCTTCTCTTTAGGGTGGAGGGGACATTTCCCCAGTGGGTTTTGTCCTGCTTATGCAAAAATGAAAGCTGCATTCAGTTAGAAAAAAAATCACCTTCTTTGGGGGGCTTTAAAGGGTCCTCTTGTTAGTGTCCCCTTGGTGCCTGAGACTTGAGGGTGGCTAGCCTACTCTCAGAGTAGCTGTAAGCTAGCAGCTGGCCTTGAGGACTACCCTGACTGAAGGAAGAAGAGAGTGAGTTGGCTGTGCAGGGATGGGTGTGGATGTTTTTATAGAATGGTAAGTCACTGCCAGTTTTTGTTGGTGAACTTGCAGATATTTTGGAGCTCTGCTTTTGTGACATTTGCTACAGGCTCCTAACCAACTACACAGCGCAGCCTGCAGTGATGCTCTGTCCTGCCTTTCTGTGGACTTGACTAAGTATTTTATATGGACTTTTAAGAATGTACCCAGTGAAGATACTAGAACAAGCCCTGTGGATCCTGAGAAGCAAAGTGGATTGGCCAAATGTTTCTCACAAAAGGAAGAGGAGAAGGCCTGTTTCTTTTGCACTGGAAGCTGACAGATTATTGGAGTTTGCTAGGGATGTCATGATGATGCAAACTGATGCCTCAAACGACAGAAATGTATTGCCTCAGCTCTGGAAGCTGGAAGGCCGAGATCTAAGTGTCAGCAGCTTGGTTCTTTCTGAGGGCTGTGGAAGAGGGAGGCATCTGCACCAGGTCCCCCTCCCTAACTGATAGAGTTTCTCCCTGTTTTTATCTCCAAATTTCCCACTTTATAAAAATAAGGAAACAGGTTATTTTGGATTAAGGTCTGCTCTAATGTCCTCATTTTAACTTGATCAGCTCTGTGAAGAACCTATTTCCAAATAAGGTCACATTCTGAGGTACTGGGGAATTAGTACTCCATATAATTTTTGAGGGGACACAATTGAACACTACTACAGATGGTAAAAGTGACTTGATTCAGAAGCTGACACAGCATGCTTATTTGCAAATTTGGCTAAGGACCAAACTTAGGCAAAGGGCATAAGTTAGGCTAAGGGCACCTTGGTGGGTAATAGTTGTGGAATTTTGTACCTGCCACTTTGACTGACCTATCCTTGGCACTTTGCTATTTACTCGGCTTTGCATTTATATTGCCATCATAACAACAACCCTGTAGGGTAGGTATTGTTTTTACTTTGAGAAAGTTGAGGTGTACCCAGGTTTCCACACTAAATACTGGGTATGTTTGATCCAAGCTCAGATTCTTCTACTCCATATCATAGATAGTCTCCTAAAACTCCAGTGATACTCAAACCTGGGGAAGCTGTTAAAAATGCAAATTTGGGAGACCCTCTTGAATACTACTGCATCAGAAGCAGAGTTTGCAACTAAGCAATCTGTAATCTTGTTTTCTCTGGAGATTTTGATGCATTCTAAAATATGAGAACAAATGCCCTCTACCATGGATGTTTCTGGAGGGGAAACCTCACCAATACCACCAAGTTTCCATTGGACTTTTGTTGATGGCTTGTTTGGAGGCATCATGGAAAGGTGCTCACTGAAATGCTAATGCCCTCTAGCCCCAGAGGGTCCCCTCTTACACAGAACCTCTGCCATCATATTGATGGGCAGGGTCTGAGCTCTTCAGTTGTCCAGGCCACACTCATTGTTCCTCAGCTAATGGAAAGTAAATCTGACGAGAACTTGAACTTTCTGTGTTGCTGAAATGCATCTTTTATCACAGGGGCTAAATTGAGGGGATGTGGTAACAAATAAAGAACTCAGATTGGAATACTACTGAATCAGAAGCTGAGGTTGCAACCAAGATGTCAAAACAGAAATAAAACCAGAAAGAAGGTGAGAACAACAAGTATTTATTGATATGAAATGTATTCATGTTAATGAAAATGTGCCCGCGCATGCCCAGTGTAAGAGAATCACCTGGAGAAATTTTAAAAACAGATTCTGGACCCTGTCGCAAGAGATTTTTCTTTTTAAGGTGGATGCAAAAATCTGAGCCCCTGGTCTGGGCACCACACGTGGCTTATCAGTTGATAATGCAATGCCATTCTCTCTGAATAATGAAAGCATTTCTAAGCCTCGTCCATTTCATTAGCCTATTTAGATTGTAACCCACACTCAGGATCAATGCCCAAGGTATTTCACTATCTTCACTTTATATTGGGGATTGTATAACAAAATACAAGTCCTCTTAGCCAGGGCTGCATTTCTTCAGGTGTGCTCTTAGGTCATCACCATCTGAATTACTCTTATTAATAGAAGAGATTCAATTGCATTGATCTTGGTACCCTGCTACAGGCCTTCCAGATATTTCTGCAAATTGATTTTTTTCTTCCTTGGATACAGCATCCTCGCTTCTGTGTTCTTCCTTTTGGCAGAATGGGAACCTTCACTTTTGAAAGCGCCGATGAAATTAATTTTGTGTCATTAGGCCATACATGCCCATTTCACTTTATGTAACATATTCTTAAAGCGGCGTTGAAATTAATTTTGTGTCATTAGGCCATACATGCCCATTTCACTTTATGTAACATATTCTTAAAAAGTTAGGGGCCAGTAAACTGTTTCTAACACTGCAGCAGTAGGAACTGCATATTTGTCAAAATTGATAGAACTGTGCACCTAAAGAGGATGAAATTTATGGTATGTAATAATGTTTCAATAAACCTCACTCAAAAAATGTGTCAGGGGAACCTGTCACTTTAGCCATCTTTTTTGTGGATTAGTTTGCTAAGGAAAGATTCCTTATGTGATGCAAATGATTCCCCCAGGCTTCTTTGTTTCCTACTTGTTTGAAAATTATTCTATGGGCTTTATCTCTGTTGGTGCTTCATGATGTGGAGCAGTGGACTGGCACAGGGCTACTGAGGGATGCAGTTGGCCTCTCCGTTCTGTTCTTCTTGATCGTTTTTATTTTATCATCACGTCAAGTACATGGTAGAGTACTCAACGCTGTAGGGAGTGAATGACACCATCATTTTGATGGAGAATGCAAGATCAGAGAGGCCAAGTGGTTTGTGCAGATGTGAGGGCAGCATGGCCAAAGTGGGAAAAGAGTCCTTCAGGTCTTCTCCCTTCCAAACTAGAGCCCTTTTCACATCCTTTCTGTAAGCGTTTTTTGTAAATTCATGTTATAAATTTGGGGTCTTTTAAGCCAGGCTGTGCTTGTATGCTTTGTTACGGTTTTAGAGGCAGCCTGTAATTGTGGAGAGTCTCTGGCTTGGAATGTATTCAATTTGGCAGTTATTTTTCTAAGTGTCTGAGGTGCATGGTGGATAAATCCTTGAGAAATGCAAACTTGCCCTCATGGGAAGCACAGTCTGGGAAGGAATGCATAGGCAGGAGGTGTTAATCCACAAGAGATGAGTGTTGCAAAGGATGTGGGAACCTTTTACACAATGGCCACCATTCATAGTGTGATCTTGGGTGAGTCATCTAACTTCCTAAGTATTGTGTCTTCAGCAAAACTGACAAATTGAAGACTTGTTGCAAGGATTTAAAGAAATGTAGGTACATTTAGGATTGGAGTTTATTTTTCCCTCTAGTTTTGGGTCATCATAAGAAGAGTAGGGAGATGCACTGAAGGGCTGTGCTGGTTAGTTTTGCTCATTGGCTAATGAGATTGAGATGGGAGCAGAGTTTTCTAGCCTGGGAACTGAGTTGTGGTTAATTGGTCTGAAATAGTTATGCCTTCAATCCTTCCTCAGTGCCTCAGGGGCTGTCAGAGCTCAGGTCCTACCAAGATGATCCTTTTCCAGGTATGCCAAGGCTGGGGAAAATTTGAGGGACAACTTCTGCTTTCTACTGTGCTCTATATAACCCCTGGAAGCAGGAGCTACGTCAGCCTAGATTTTAACTGAAATGAAATTAATAGTGGCATCAGTTCTCTTAGCATAAGAAGCCATTTCCAAAAGGGCACCACAGGTTTCAATGAGAGGTGCAGAAGAACTTGACCAGGGACCCCGAAGTTCTCTGACGATAGGACTCACCTGAATTCTTGTTGAATTTACAGTTTACCAGGCCTGTTATGGTCTGGATTGGGGTCCTGGAATCCGTGTATTGAAGAGCAACCCATGTTGCTTCTGTGTCCTTTCCTGTTGAAGCTGATCCATGAATCAGCAACATTGCATCACCTGTGAACTTTTTGGAAAGGCAGAAAGAATGTCTGGTCTCCTTCTAGCCCTACTGACTCAGAACCAGTATTTAATAAAATCCCGAGATAAATGTGTATCACAATATATTTGCAGCAGGGCTCGCCTAGTGGGCAAGGAACATTTAAATAGTGAGGTAGTGGTAACCAGGTCTGGTGACCTCTTTTAAAAACTGGATGAAATGGTGGGCTGGGGATTTGAACTCAGATGTCTGACTCCATTTTGAGTGCTCATTACCTTGACTAAGGTTCTCACTGACTCTCAGGGTCTGTACCCAGCCTGATGTCAGGGCTCTCACTGTCCTGTTAGTGTTGTACCTGGGAAGAGTGATGGCTGGGGCAGGAGAGCAGCCTGGGATCACTCAACTGTGTCATAATTCTGGGTATCCATTAACCCTGTCAGACACCTTGCTGTCTCTGGAGGATGACTTGGATATGACTGCAAAAAGACAGCAATTTTGAGTTCTTGGAGACCTGTGGGGGTGTCTATCATACCAGCAGTGGGTCCCTGAAAAATTTGTTTTATCTCCATCCAAGGACAGTATCAGATTGAGTGCAATTTTTCTAATGCTCTTCTAGACTCTTAAATCCTCCTTCTCCAAGAACAATGTCAGAGAAAATACCCTGCAAGGCATTTGCCAAATGGCTTGAAATAAGCATCCAAACACATTTCCAAAAAGACAATTAGAAGCTAATTTGAGGAACTAAAGGCCTGCTGTGCTAGACATTAGTTGGAGAGAGCTCAGTGCCCATTTGGGGAACTCTCCAGGGGCGCTTTCTCATCACAGCTCTGCTAGAAGAAGCTGAACTGAGGCAAGGGAGAGACCCCAGGCTTGGAAGATAGGGAAGGGAGAGAAGAGAGAATGACTTGCTCCAGAGAAGGGAACAATGGCCATATCTTCTCCCAGGAGAACTGGAATCTTTGCAGATACAATCAAGTGGAAGAGTGAAGGTCCTTATAAATTAATCAACACTTGGATCTTATTACTAGTTAACACTGGTATTGTGACCTGGAAGACCCTGGAAAACTAAGCTGTGGAGAAGGTTAGGGACTCTGCACAAAGTCACATATTGGGCTGGTGGCAAAACCTGGGTCAGGATCCAGGGAGCTTGGGTAACCCTGTGTTCTGTCCCTGGTGCTCTGCTGCCTTCTTTCTGGGAGGGAAGATGCCAAGAATATGAAACTTTAAATTATTAGATCCAGACGCGCTGGGCCTACTCCCCTTTAAAGATAGCATAGTGGTTTATTTGCTTATGTACTTATGTACTTATTGAAGTAGAATATTTTCCTCTGCTGTTTCCATGGATCAGGGATAAAGGTCAGGAAAGAAAAGTCACAAGCCAGTAAATATCAAGTTATTGGGGACGTTACAGCAGGGGGTTCTTTTGACTAGAGGCAATAGATGGAATGACCTGTGGCACAAAGTGGGGACCTCTGCTTTGGAAGTGGGCAGGATGTTTGTGTTCCAAGTTGTGCTGTGGATTTATATGCACTTGCCAAAGTTTGCAGGGACAGATGCATATTCCATTTTTAAAATTAAATTTTGGGAAGGCCGAACCTCTGTAAGTGAGGCTTTCAGCTCAGTAGTGGATCCTAAAGGGCTCTGATGCAGAGGTATGGGGAAGAGGTAGCTATTTCTACAGTGCATAATTGCTTGTGGGGAAAATCTGGTCTGTAATGTTTATGCCACATGGTTTGACAATAGATTATACATTGCCTCAATTTAAATAGCTTTATGTGTGTGCTCATCTCATTTGGTCCATTAGACTGAGTTTTGAGGGTACCCAAACCTTTTTTTGTTCAGTAGTTTAGGGACATGGTTGTTAAATGATTAGAGCGTCAGTTGCAGGGGTCAAAGATGTCTTGGAGAAATTGGACTTAAGCTAGAGGCTAAGTGTATTGCATTTTGGTGTCCTCCCATATGGTGTTGGCTGTGCAACCAGACCATTGCAACTTCTCAGTCAAGTATATCAGTTGAACTCAATACAGCATTAACAAGAAAGATGTAAGTGGTTGAGAAATCAAAGATTCTGGAATATAATAGAAGGAGGCACCCAGTGGTATCAGAGGTTTAATTTGCTTTGAAAATTGGGAGGCAATTCCATGTTTTGATTTTAGTGGTAGAATATTGGTGTTCCAGGGTAATTGGGATTGAGAACCAATGGGTTTGGCCCTGGTATAAGACCAACCTGATAGAAAGCCGTGGTCTATCTCTGGCATCGCTGAGGTGTGTGTTCATTCAGCAGGGCTACTCAAAATCGGATGTGCAGATCGACTGACCCAGTGTCACCTGAGAACATGTCAGAGTTGCCCATCTGCCACCAGCTGGATCTTAACTCTGACTTGGTGTTGGGGAACCTGGGTTTGAGCAGTTTCTGTAGGGTATTTTGATGCACACTGAAGCTTGAGAACTGCCGTTCCAAGGTGGTTGGTTCTTAAACAACAAAAGCCATTTGGAACTGCTGTCTGGAGGGTTCTCTTCAACAGCATTTCATGTTGGGTTTTTTTTTCTTGTTCTGGTAACCCAGGCCAAGTTGATGGGGTAAATAAAGTTAGATTTCCATTAGTGCTCAGTAATAATTAACGACAGTCCACAGTCTGGAGGGATAGGATAGTCCAGCTCTTCTCAGCATGAGCTCTGCAAAAAGCATGCTCTGGTTGTGACTCCAGGGGTAAATGTAAGAGCTGTGCTCTCCAGCGTGCTTTGACAGCCTCGAACTGTCAAGGGAGACAGGAGATGGACAGAGCTCAGGGAGGAAAGGGTGGGAGAGATGCCAACACCTGCCGAGGGCCTCGCGGAGAGACAGATTTCTGCTGAGAAGTATCATAGCAAGCACCAAAGCTGAGACAAGGATGTTTTTCACCTGTGTTTCTGCTGGCTGTGTGATAGAAAAAGTGTTTGATGAGAGTTCTCTCCAAAGGACTTTTTGATTGTAACAGTGGAAATAGAACTCTGTGTTTGAGAAACATTTCCTGTTGGAACACATGTTTCCAACAGAAACAAACTGAATGTTTGTTTTTTTGACTTTGACTGTGCTGGGTGAAAAGGGGAGCTTTAGAGGGTTCCCATTCATTTACCCCTTGTTTTCATCCCTTGTTCTGTGCTGGGGAGTATATTCAGCTGAGTTAAAACAAGGTTTCTGGTCTGATTGGAATTACCCAAAGGAAGGGGGGCTGCCAGGCCTTCTTGGCAGAGGGAACAGTACGTACTAAGGGCTGGAGCCAGATAGTTCAGGGACTCTGTGACCCGCTGGGAGTGTTTTCCTGGTTTTGGGGGGTTGGGGGGAGGAGGCAGAGTGTGTGCGTGCATGCAGGGATGAGGGTGCTGATCTAAGAGATTGCATTCAGAGGACACAGTTCCATCTTTTGTTTTAGGATCTTTGAATGAGTTGTAGAGATGGATCTAGGATAAATCACATTATAAAACCACAATTGTACCCCCTTTTTAGTTGAAGCTGTAACTGGTTTACAACTAACTTCAAGGAGGTCAAGTCTGGGTGGCAGTAGGTGATTCAGTGAGCAGTGCTGGGGAAGTATAATTAAAAATAAACTCTCTCAACCTTGAACACCTCTCCTGAAAGATAAAAGGGAAAGAAAACAATGTTATTTGTGAATAAGCATTAAATGGGCTGTCTATGCAGGGAGCCTATCACAGGGAGGGCAAAGTTAGAGATGGCAAGATGGGAAGAAATCTTATACTTTTATATAGCTAAGTGGATACAATGCATTGTATTCATGTCCCCAAGATAAAATTGCTAAATGTATTTTGTCTTTCCTGCTGGAGGTAGGGCTTGCAATCCATAGTCAGGTGACAGCTTTAGTTAGGCTCCATATCCTCCCAGGAAACTAGGAGATAGAAGACTTATCTTCCCAGTGAGAGAGGCTTATTTAGCATTTGACATTAGAGGAGCAGCCCTCCCCTTTTCCATGGTGAGGGTGACTCAGGTATCCTGGAGTTCTAACCTGCCCTTAGCTCCTCTGGATTCTACTCCTCCCTCCCCCAATGTGGACATTGACTTTATCTTAGGCAGTGATTTCTGGATAGTAAGTAGCTCCTCATCTGAAAAGAAGAGGCTGAATTTGAGTTCTACCTTGGAGGCTTTTCTTCCCTCCCTGTTTCCATATGCTGAGATATCTTTGCTCCCCAGGCAAACCCTCTGACTAGACAGCCTTCCCAGATGGGCCAGTACTTAGCTAGTAGTCTATACAAGTTACCAGCATTTGGAGCCCAAGCTGGGGAGTGCCTCTGAGCTGGTATCTAGGGCATCTCTTGGCAAAGCTATCTCCGTTCCCAAGGTAGGAAGGTCTTGGGATAATTCTATATCTGACAGGTGATATCTGGTCCTTGCACTTTCTATTTGCTTCTATAAATTAATGAAAATAATTTAATTTGTCTCCCTCCTTCTCCCAGCTGGCTTCCTTAGGCACCTTTGTCTCTCCTTGTCCCTCAGTCAGAATCAGGAAGAATTTTTATGATTCCTTATTAGTTCAGTTTCTGGGGTTTCTCTATAGGAAGTGGTGAAGACTTTATATGCCATTTATATCAAGCAAAGTAGTCTTCCTCTAAAGCTCGAAGATGCTTAGAAAATTGCTTTACCATGGCCATATTAAGGACTCCCCAAGAAACTTTGAGTTAAATGACAATGTTTATATACAGAAATTTCTTCTCAGATGTTGTTTCAATTGCCTGATTCCCCCTTCAATTTTTAGATCCCCAATCCCCTGGCAGTAGACATTGATCGGTGAAGTGGTAATGTTGGAGGAATAGAACTGGGGTTATCAGTTTTTCTCCCCTCTTGTCTTCCCTGTTCCCCCTTCCCGTTCACTTTCACTTTCAAACCAGTGTCTTCTTGTCTTTGTTGTCTCTAGTCACCTGCATTCTGATGCATCTTATATTCTACCTAACATTAAATGTAGAGGACACAGCATTCTTATCCCCACCCCAAAAATCTACTTTAAAGATAGCATAATGGTTTATTTGCTTATGTACTTATTGAAGTAGAATATTTTCCTCTGCTGTCTACTTCCCATCCCCCCAACATAAATGACTCCCTTTTTAACCAAATCTACCCTTCCCCCTTCTCCTTATGTTACAGGGCAACCCTAATATTGTTACAGGGCAACCCTAATATAAAATGGGTTCCCCTCACTAGGTACTCCACCCGCGCGCTCAGAAGACTTTTAAAAAGTCCCAGCTTCAGGTACACGTGACAAAAGTTATTAACAGGTTTTATTTTATGAAAGAAAGGGAATAAAATAGTAATAATACCAAGGGAAAAAGAGAGGGATACAAATCCACAAATATCCTACCAGATCTTCTAAGCAATGGTGCCTTGAGAGCTGGCTCTGAGCCAACTGAGATGGCTCCAAAGGAAGAGAGATGACTCTCAAAGGAAGGGAGTGAGCCCAAGGCTCACCTCTGGTTTTATAGCCAGCCTGGCTGCTTAACTCCACCCTCGGGTCCCAGTGATCCACTCTTCGATAATCATATTGTTACAGGGCAAACCTAATATAAAATGGGTTTGCCTGACTGGGTCTTTACCCGCGCGCTCGAACGGCACTTATAATGCCCCAACTGCAGGTACACACAATAAAGGTTAATAAAGGGTTTTATTTACAAGGGAAGGAGAAATAGCGTAGTGAATAACACAAGGGGAAGAGAGGGATACAGATTTGTAAATATCCTACAAGTTTCTTGGAGCTGGAACTCAACGGTGCGCTGAGAGCTGACTCCCAAGGAAAAAGGCCCACGTGTCTGCTTTTATATTCAGCCTGGCTGCTCAACTCCACCCTCAGGTCCCAGTGATCCGTTTTTCGATAATGACCTTATGGGATTTGTAGTCCTTTGATCTTGTAGGTTTGGAATGGGGGTCGAAGTTCATAACCTATTTGTATAATTTATTCAGGAGGGTTTTTCCCCCTAACAACTACAATATTATCGGATTTGTGGTTTTGGAACACTGGTGTTCTGGAGTAGGGGTTGGAGTTCATAAACCTATCTGTGTAGTTTATTCAGGACTACCTTTCCTCCGATCACTCTGGTTATCACCATTTCGTTCTCAGAATTTTAGAGTTTGTGGCAACATGGAAGGACCTACAGGGCATTAGGCTAAATGAAATAAGTCAGAGAGAGACCAATACATACCATATGATGTCACTAATAAGTGGAAGATAAAGAATCAAAACAGGGCTTCCCTGGTGGTGTTAGGGGGAAAGATAGTCCTAAATGGATTATGGGTGTGTGAACTCCAACCCCCACTCCAGACCATCAGTGTTCCAGAACCACAAATCCGATAAAATAATTATCGAAGAGTAAATTACTGGGACCTGAGGGTGAAGTTAAGCAGCCAGGTTGGCTATAAAACCAGAGGTAAGCTTGGAGTCTTTCTTCTTACTAAGGAGCCAGACCCCTTCCTTCGGAGCCATCTCATTCAACTCGGAGCCAGCTCTCAACGCGCCATTGCTTAGATCTGGTAGAGTATTTGTGGATTTGTATCCCTTTCTTTTTCCTTTAGTGTTATTACTATTTTATTCCCCTTTCTTTCATAAAATAAAACGTGCTAATAACTTTTGCCACGTGTACCTGAAGTTAAAACTTTTAAGTCTTCTGAGCGCGCGGGTGGAAAACCCAGTGTGGGAAACCCATTTTATATTAAAGTTGCCCTGTAACAGTGGCAAAAGGGGTTAAATCTCAGCACTATCAAGCTTTCAGCAGCCACTGTGTGAAGCTTCAATCCGCAGCCATGGAGCTGACCCACATGGCACATCAGACCTCTCCTATCTTGCCCGCTGCTCCCCAGCAGTGTATTTCAGTAGTTCTGCCTGTTCTGCTCCCCACTCTGTCTCTGGCGAATCCCCTCACCTCCTGCACCTCTGGCCGATACCCTAGCTCTTATATGTATAAGTAAATAAAATAAGTCTTTAACAAAACAAGAAGCAAAACAAATGAACATACAAAACAAAGATAATCACTATTCTATATGAAGAGCAGTTTGGCTCTTTGAGATCAACTTGTACTTCCTTTCTCTTGGAGACTCCTCTCTTCTCCTGGTTGAACCTATCAGACCCCCATTCATCCTCTAGAAGGGGCATTATAGTGATTAGGGGAACAAAGAAACAAACAAACAAAAACAACCCTTCAGCCATCAACAACAACAACAAATCCCTCAGGCTTTTGTCCTTTGAACAGCCCTTGTGCCTTCTGATGATGAAGAAAATGAATCTTTTGGTAGGAGTAATTTGGAAAGAAGACACCTTAGACCTGTAGCCACAGGTGACTTTTGGCTTTTGAACACTTGAACTGGAGTTCTGCTGTGGGGACTAGTGGAACTCAGGAACAGAATTTCTGATTTCTTAAAAATGTATTTAAATTAAAATTTGAAAACAGGTTCTCAGTGTGGTTATTGGAAGAATTTTAAGTATGTTTGGAATAACTTGGATACATGAATCAGGCTTTTCATCTGCAAATGTTATAAAATTGAAATATAGGTCAAGTATTACTGATGAAGATTTACATCCAAATTGAGATGTGTGCTGTAAATGTAAAATACACACCAGATTTCACAGACTTGGCATAAAAAATGTAGAATATCGCAATGATTTTTATGTTGATTACATGTTGAAATGATAATATTTTCGATCTATTGGATTAAACAAAATATATTACTAAAGGCAAGTTCACCTGTTTCTATTTACTTTTAAAAATGTAGTTACTAGAACATTTAAAATCATTTGTATGATGTGCTTTTTATTTCTATTGGTGGTGCTGTCTTAGACCTTGGTATCTGAAACTGACTGGACTGCCTCAATAAATTGCTAGTGTCAGAAGTTCCTGGAGAGAGTGATGCTTTCTGGAGTCTTCCATAGTGGTCTGTTTATGTAAGGGGCAGAGCAGACCACTTACAAACACCAAACCACTGGAGCATACTCCACACTCAGCAATGTCCTCCTGGGGCCAAGTCCGAGATAGCGCCCTTTCTGTAAAGGTTTTGCTGTTTCAGAAGGAAGCCTGAATTCTTTATTTCCTGACAACTTCATGGGCAATTTATCTCCATTAATTTGCTTCTTGAATGATGTACCTCTGTAACAGGGTGGTTCCCAAGAAAAGGGGAAGTTCCAAAATCCCAATTCCGCCCTAAATAAAATAAAGCTAAACAAAAATAAAAAAATTCTAAAAACAAAAGGAAGGAAGGAAAAAAAAACAAAATAAAAAACAACATAAAAACCTAGAGAATACACGTAAAACAAAAAAAACATTAAAAAAAAACTGCACTAAAGGTTACAGGGCAACCCTAATATAAAAAGGGTTCCCTGACTGGGTCCTCACCCGTGTGCTCAAAAGGGTTTTTTTAATAAGCCCCACTGCAGGCACATGCGACAAAAGTTATTAAAGGATTTTATCTTACAAGAGAAGGGGAATAAAGTAGTAATAATACAAAGAGAATAGAGAGGGATATAAATCTGTAAATATCCTACCAGAACTTCCGAGCTGGAATGCAATGGCTCGTGGAGAGCTGGCTCTGAATTAAGTGAGATGGCTCCTAAGGAAGAGAGAGCCCAAGGCTCACCTCTCTGGTTTTATAGCCAGCCTGGCTACTTAACTCCACCTTCAGGTCCCAGTGATCCACTCTTCGATAATCATATTATCGGATTTGTGGTTTTGGAACACTGGTGATCTGGAGTGGGGTTGGAGTCCATAAACCCATCTGTGTAATCCATTCAGGACTACCCTTCCCCCTAACATTACTTTTTAATCTTAAACTAATTAAAACAAATATAAATTAAAAAACCGTAAAAAACTTAATATTAGCAACTTTCATCTTAATTTTAATTTTACTCTTTTCCTCCCAAATTTATCTAACTCTTTCTAATACTTTTCTATAAATCTCCACTAAAAAATCCTTTAAAATTGTAGCTGGCTTTTAGGCTTTTTAGGCCTTACTTTATTTTTTTTTATTAAAATATTTTAAAATTTACATATACTTGCCATTAATTGTAATCCCCATGTATTCCACATCACCATCTCACCAGTGCACCATCACCTC
>JAGFMF010012131.1:379825-393278 GCA_019455555.1 Galemys pyrenaicus | reverse complement strand
TATACCTTTTTCTTGCCTTATTGCCCTGGCCAGGACTTCCAGTGTTATATTGAAGAGCAGTGGCGAAAGAGGACAACCTTGTCTTGTTCCAGATCTTAGAGGAAAGGATTTTAACTTTTTGCCATTGAGAATGATACTGGCTATGGGCTTGTCATATATGGTTTAGGCCTTACTTTAAACCAAACCTATTTAACTAAACTTTTACCCTAAAAAAAAAAAAAAAACAAAAAACTTTAAATACTTAATAACTATATTCTTTATCTTTTCTATATTATTCCCTAATTACATTAAAATTCCTTTCCATTAAAAACCTTATATATTTGTCTTAATACAACAAATAACAGAACCCATTAAAAAAAAACATTTAAAAATTCTAAAGTGCCCCTCTCCCTGCCTTGTAACACCTCCACCTGGGCTTGTTCAGGTTCTTTGTTGATCCAGCTTTACTCTATTTTGATTTTTTATGTTAGGCCTTCAGTTGAAGAATAAGAAAACCAATCAGCTTTATAAAATGGGGAAATTTAAAACATGGACTCACTTTATAGCAGAGATGCTGAATCCTACTGTGGTCCAGAGCTTAATGTAGCCCCAGTGAAGTTGTGGGTGGGGGGAGGTATCCTGCCAGCTCATGGAATTGCATTTCAACTCTCTAAAATTGCCTATTTTAGAAGTTAATGAGGTTTGAGTTGAATAAATATTTTCAAAAGAATTTCATGTCACTTGGATGATAATGGCTAACCAGACCTGACTTTAAAAAATTAGTTGGGTGTGCATTAGCTGGTTATTAAGAAAACATCTTTTGCATATCACAGGTGCTGGGATATTCTGCTTGGTGTTTCCAGAGCACAGTGAACTGTCCCTTGCTGGTTGAGAAGGTTAGCACTTAGACCTATACCAAATCCACAGAAGGAGGAAAACAGTGTTAACTCATTTTAGAGATTTAGGAGTGGCCACCATGATCAGGGAAAATTTTACTTAGGGCATCTTTTTTTTTCCTGCAGACTTTTTCACTTATCAGGGGGTTTCTCAAAATGTCATCCAGGCATCTCCTGCCTCAGGGATGAGTCACCTGAGATGATTGTTCAAAGTACAGATTTTGAGTTGATTTTTGTATATGGTGTGAGATAGTATCTAGTTTCATTTTTTTGCATGTTGCAGACCAGTTTTCCCAAACCATTTATTGAAGAAATTTTCCTTGTTCCAGTGTATGTTCTTTTCTCCTTTGTCCTAGATTAGTTGACCATGTGTGTGTGGTTTTATTTTTGGGCCTTCAATTCGATTCCATTGGTCCATGTGTCTGTTTTGTTCCAGTACCATGCTGTTTTTAATGTAACAGCTTTGTAGTATTGTTTGAAGTCTGGGAGTCTAATGCCTCCATTCTTTACCCTTTTAGTCAGGAGGAGCTTTTGCTATTTGGGGTTTTTTGTAGTTCCATATGCACTGTTTACGTAGTTTATATGTTCATTTGTTCATACAAGCAACAAACTCATGCCATTTGCGGCAACATGGATGGAACTGGAAGGGATTATGCTAGCTGAATTTAGTCAGAAGGAAAAAGATAAATACCAATGGTTTTGCTTACATGTGGAATATAGAGAAGTGAAGCAAAGGTCAAGAAAAAATCAAAACTGGCAAGCTCACCATAGAACTGAGGCGTATAGCTAAAACAGGGGGCAAGAAGGGATCAAGATTGAGGAGTGAAGAACACAAGGGAATATGGTGATGGTTCATGGGTGATAAGGTGGTGGGAGAGCTATAGGTCTACAGTGATATAAAAAAATATAGTTACTAAAGAGTAACTAGGAAAAGGATTTACTAGAAAAACTGCTTAAGCTTATTATCTTTCATCCTGTTTTATTTTTAATTAACCCCAAACACTATATCCAAGCCCATTCTCTTTATTTTTATTATGGCTTAAGTACTCATTTTCACATCACATTGTCATGTCTTATGAAATGAACAATTAAATACCCATTTATGCTTTAAAAAACACACACAAATTGCAGATATCTGGAATTAAGATGGGGACCAGAGATATGAATTTTTAAAGCTTCCCCACTTCCCTATTATCCATTAGTGAGTATTTGATTCAGATTACTAAGATTGAAAGCAGTTAGTTGCTGTTAATTTAAAATCCCAAGTATTGTGATAATTATTTCTTCTTGAATGGTCTGAGTTGGAGGTCATCTGCTCTGTAGTTTTTCAGAGCATGATAACCAGAGTTAGGAGAATCCCTGGAGGCCTCCAAATTGTTGCTACCAAGAATTCTTTCTCTTCTGAGTTGTTGCTCCTCCACTGTCATCTCCCCAAGGGTTCTAATCCTGTCCCTTGGCACCCCATGTCAAATGCATTACCCAGGAAAGCCCCCATGCCTTATTTCCTTCCTCCTGCCATGTTTTATTCCAGCTAAATACAGTTACTCTTAATCCATCTTCAGTGGGCCTTCCTGGTGGCCTTGGGGTTAAGTCTCAATGCTATCACCACGATAGCCTGAGTTCCATCTCCTGCCAGGGAGCTAACCCACATGGCACAGCAGACCTCTCCTGTCCTGCCAGCTCCCCTCAGCAGTGTATTTCATTAGATTGCCTGTTCTACTCCCTACTCTGTCTCTGGAGAATCCTCTCACCTCTCCCCCCCACCCCCACCTCTGGCCTGGTTCTTCTATGCATAAATAAAATAAATCTTTTTTAAAAATCCATCTTCAACACCTCCTTGTATGGGTTTCTGGATTTTTGGCCACTGGTTTTCATTCTTGGATACAAAACTGTGTTTCAACCCAGCTTTAGAAACTTGTAAGCTGGCAGTACCAGGACCTTCTCTTAGAGATTGATTTAGAAGATTGTAGGGTGGAGCATGGGGCATTCTTTAAAACCATCCTCAACCACATGCTAAGATAAGTCCACAAACAGCTGTGTTGAGGTCTTGTTCATAGCTGGCCCTGTGCAGAAAGCGAGGGGCTGGCAGCTGTGACCTGGGGTTGTCCTGATGCAGCTCAGGGTCGTGTTAGCTCTTAGAAAGTTATCCAGAGGAAAACAAAAAAAAAAAAGTTATCCAGAGGATGTGTGCGGTCTCTTTATCTCCAGTGCCTAGTGCTATGCCTGGCCTGTAAGTCTGTGTGGAGAAATAGAGCCATGAGCCCATGAGTCTTTTCCCCATGAACTGTCAGTAAAAACCAGATTTTCCTCTTGTCTCCTAAAGAAATAGATTTTTTTAAGACATCAAATTTAGGGCTTTAGTGGACTCTGTTTTCACTTGATAATGTGCCCTCTCTGACTCAGTTGAGCTTACTGATAGTGGTGGCTGCTGTTAGGTAAAGGAGTGGTTACAAACCTACTTTCTGGATTTCAGCTGTGGCTCTCTTGACATCTGTGAGACACTGGGTAAGTTCTGTCTATGGCTATTTTCCTCATCTGTAAAATGGGCATAATAACAATAACAGCTTCAGCAGGTTGTGCTGGGATTGAATATGATGCTTGTAGAGCCCTGGGATAAAGTAAGCTCTCACCATTTCTGTAAGCCTAAAGATGGTAGTGACTGGGATGGTTGTGGGAACCTCATAAATTGTGCTTTTCTGCACTTTTGACTTCTTGAACTGATGGTCATGGCTTGAGCTTCTTAGGAAGGCACGCTCACAGTTTGAGTGGCTGTAGGAAAGAGAGGACGGGAAGTTGAGTGGTGAAGACCTCAGTCAGGCTTGGTTCTACCTTCCGTGAGTGTGCCTTGCAGTGGGAAGGACATGTGGATGCTGACGCTGGCAGCAGATAGCAGAAGAGTGAGTTGTGGAGCTGCCCCATTAGCCTCTGGTATCCCCACTGTGTTCCTCTGGCTGCATAGCTGGCTTCTTCCTGGGGCCTGGCCAGCTAGTCCCCATGGGCTGCTCATTAGGTTTGCTTGGGGGCCCTTAAATCACACCAGCACCCCACCTGAGAGCAGTTTGGTCTGGGATGCCAAGGTTGCAACCTGGGCTTCCTGATTTTTTTAAAAAAGATCCCCAGATAATTCTGATGTGCAGTTAGAGCTTTACTTTATGGTAAAGCTAACAAGTAAAGCCCAATGACCTCTGGCATGGTTTTCTCATGTGCTTTGAATTCTCTGCCTGGGATGTATATCCCGGGGGCCACTTCTCAGAGTAGAGATAAGTGGCATTGATGTCAGCGGCATCAGTCATGAGACAAGCCTTTCTTAGTGTCCCAGAGGTTGGGCGGCTTTCAAAACGGATGTTTCCGAAGAGCACTGGAGGGACCAGCATCCATTTGTGTTCATATGTTAGTGCTGTGGATTAGGGGATAGATTTTCCTGCTTTGGCGTTTACTTGCTTCCATTTGTAGGACGGCAGAGTCGTGGTTCGTTGTGTAAGTGGTATGAAATGTTTGCATGGACTATGTCCTCCTTGGATTTAATGAAACATGGAAATTGCTGGTACTGAGGGTTGGCATCTCAGCCTGCCTGCATTTTGCATGCCCCACTCGGTGTGTGGCTTTTGCATCATTGCCTTTAGTAGCAGTTGCTGCAGTTAACATGCCCTGATTGTTTTTGGGAGAACTCGCTTGGTGCCGCAATGTAAAAAGTCATTGTCCACTGAGAGCTGTCAACAGCAACTCATGTTGGAATTGTGAGGAGGAATTGAATCCACCAGTTTGTTTGTGGTCTTGACTTTCTCTTGAAGGTGTTTTGGCCAGTTTTGGGTGAGGTGGCAGAGTTAGATATGGGAGTTTCCTTTCTCCAGTACTTGGGCAGTGGTTACTAAAGCACACCCCACATTCATTTAGTTGGAAGCATTTGTCCTTTTTTGGTAAAGGTCCTGGTGAAGCCTGTGATGGGGTCTTAGAGGTGATACTTGGATGCTCTCCTCATGCCATTATGTGGGGCTGCCCAGTGCTTGTGTTGTGACTTAAAGTAGGGGTCCTCCCCCCATTTTCATTTTACCATTTTGGCAAACACCTAGCAGGCACTGTACCAGATACTTTGGGAGATGCAGAGAAACAAAGCTGTTGCAGCCTCCTGGAGCCTCTGACCTAGTCTGAGAGATGGGTATATAGCTCAGAGCTTTGGCTCTGACTGGGTGGGGGGAAGAGCAGCTTCTGGGAGAGAAGGGATGTCTACTGTGGCAGTTGTTGGTAGGGTTCAGGATTCTTTCTCATTGGTGAATTCTGTAATTGGGACTAATCCTCAAATGTGGCAATTTGCCTAAACCCACTACTCACTCCTAGTCAGATCATTGGTTTCATTGTGTGAGTTGTGTGAGGGAGAGAGAGACAGAGACAGACACAGAGTAACACACACATATATACACACACACAGAGGCAGGAAGGGAAGGAGGAAAGGAAGGAAAGAGAGAGAGACATAAACAGACGGACAGACAGACTCTGTGGGACCAAGCTGGTGCTGCAATCCTGTCTGTCTTCTGTGGTTTTCAGTTGGTCTTCAAGCTTCATATTTGTTTTTTAATTGCCTCAGCAAACATTTTCTGGGAGGCCATCCCTGCCTGTGGTGAGTGCTGAGACAGAGCGGACTACAGCGCCAGCTCTCCAGGGCTTAAGATTTCAGAGTCTGCTGAGCTGAATGGGGTCGGGAAGCATCTGGGTCAGAACCACCTTGTTAGCTTGATAAAAATGGCAGAATCTTTGCTCCACTTCCAGCCACTAAATCTGCTTTTAAAACATGCCTCCCAGATGCTTACTTTTCCAGCCATCGCTTACCACAAGTTTGAGAAGTCTTGCTCTGGTGGTGTTGCCTTCATTTGAGTGAGAAATGATGGAGTCCCAGATCATTGGTGCCAAAGGGCTAGAGAGGAAGGAGGAGGCTGTTTCAGAAGGTTCTTCAAGAGGCAGAGCTCACAATATGTGTGTAATGAGGGTTGTCTAGGAGGACCTGGTGCTGTTGGCCTGGGAGCTTCCATGGGCTTTGTCAGTGTTGGAAGTGGAGAGAGTTCTGTGCACTTTGATCTTGAGGTCTGTGCATGAGCTCCTTTCTTGTCTGCAAGTGTTAGAAATTATAGGCCAGAAAAGAAGGCTGGGATACTACATCTCCCAGAAACTGTTGTGTGTATATGGGGTTATTTTTGCATCCTGCTGAGGTTTATGCTGTGAGCAACAGGAGTTCCGGCCACGTGAGGCTGCCTTGTTTTTGTCCTCCTTAGCCAAGCTTCTAACAATTCGGTACCCATCCTTAGATAACTATTTCCCTGGTGACTTGAGGTAAGACCCCAAGTGGGTCCTGAAGGCATTGGAGGAGAAAAGCTGGGGTGAGATGTGCAGTTCTTGACCCTGCTCACCTCTGCCAGGTTGGAGAGGAGATCAGCTTGGCACTCTTGCCCTCTCCCCTTTGCGGCAGGTCCAGGCCTGTGGGTGCCAGGTCATGTCCTAGCAGTTCCAGAGGTGCCTGCTCTGCTGCTTAGGTTGAGCCTGGTGCTGCCACTGTTCTAAATGGATTTATTGATTTAACCTTGGGTTTCTCAACTCTGACACAGTTGACATTCTGAACTGGTTAACTGGGGGTGGGTGGGTGGGAAACTGCACTGTAGAAGGGGAACAGCATCTTATGTTCACTGTCACTCACTTGATGCCAGTAGGACCATTCTTCCCCATGTGACAACCGTAGATGTTTCCAGACACGGTCAGAGTCCTGTGGGGGGGGCAAAATCTCCCTGGTGGAGAACCACAGATGTTACCAGTATTCACTGAGTCTTTTTTCTGTACTGGAAACTTCATAATAGAACCTAAAAGTCTGTTCTACAGTGAATAAGGTGAATCTTAGATTTCTCAGGAGAAATATAGTTTTTTGGGGAGTCTTGGTATGATGGGTCTTGGTGTTCTCTCTGTCTTCTTCATCAGATTCATGGCATGGTGTTGCACCTGAGCTTGGAAACTTTTTTTCCTGCCTCTGCTAACTTTTCAAAGCATTGCCTTTGGGCTTCACACTCAAAATAAGTCCAGTCTCCCTTCCTCACTGCTAGGTCCTCCATCCTTTCTCTTCTGTTTGTGATGTGGCCAAATACAGGTCTGTGCCAAGCATTTAGAGATCTTTCCCAGCAGAAACCTGCCCCTGGTGCCCCCCTTGGGCACAGCCCCCAAACACCTGCCATCTCCCACTGCTGCCCTATCAAGCTAAAGAGAAGGAGTCTCTCTGACAGGCAGTCCTCGTCAAACCATCCCTTCAAGATCCCCTGACCTCCCTTTGCCTGTGGACAACAGCCTTGGCGGTTCAGATCTGCTGGTCCTGCCCTGCCTCCATGCCCACACCCTGGTAGTATCTTCTCCTGCTTGCTTTACCTGCTTGACAAACATATAAGTCAGCTCTCAGCTCTGGGACCTCTGCCTTGGGAAGACTCTTTGACTGCCTATCCTATTGCCCTTCATACCCTGTTGTAACTGCCCATTCTTGCGTAGAAGTTCCCTGAGAATTTTTCCAAAGGCCTGACCCCATGCTGGATCCATGGAAGGCACCAATAAATCTTGGTAGAGTGACTGACAAACATGACATCCCTTTACTGTGGCAGAACTTGTCTTTCAGAAGGGAGGATCTGTAGGGCCCAGGCCTTGGGAGACTTTAGAACCCTTAGCTTCATTTTATTGAACATTCCTCACCATCCCCTTCCTGCCTTCCCCTGCTAGTCCCTTTCTAAGGGTCTCTGCTTTTCCTCAGACTCATTTTCACAGCCTGTTCCTATGAAAAAGAACACTATGTTCCTAGAAAGGATGGGAGAGTCTTTGATTTATTAGAAGACAAAAAATATTTAATAGTTTCAAATGTTACCTTTCCTACTCAGATTTGTTCTGCAGAAAAGTGCAGGGATTAGTCATGTGATGGAAGGGGGATAGAGGAAGTCACATTTGACCTTGGTGGCTGTAACTCTAGTGACAACTAATTTGCACCTTGAATTGTGTTAATGGAAACAGTACAGGTTTACAACCAGAAAGGTTTTGTTTGTTTGTTTGTTTATCTTTGGATGCACAGACATTTCTTTCTTTATTTGGTTTCTGTGGTTTGTGTTTAATGTAGACAGAATGTTTGTGTCTCTAGAATTTATTTTAAGAACAACAGTAGGAGCAGGATTGCAAACTTTGTTCAAGAAAGATATAGCTGCCCACAGGGAAGCTACCCTGCCTTGACTGCTGGCCATTTCCAGGGGGATTTCACCTCTTTCCCCTTATATTCAGAGTGGGTTTTTTTGGCTTTCTGTAGTCAAGGCGGAATCTTCTTAGATTCTTTCCCATTACTCATTGTGGGAAATGCGTCTGAAGAGTAAAAGCCGATTTAAAAGTGATTTGTGGGGCCTCCCTGGTGGCGCAGTGGGTTAAGCAATGCACTATGAAGCAAACTTCAGCCACTACAGCAGGAGTTTGATCCCTGCTGCCGGCCAGGGAGGGGACCCACATGGTGCAGCAGACCTCTCCTGCTGTGCCCGCTGCTCCCCTCAGCAGTGTACTTCTGTTGATCTGCCTGTTCTGCTCCCCGCTCTCTGTGGTGAATCTTCTCACCCCACCCACACCTCTGGCCTGTACCCCAGTGCTTGTATGCATAAATAAATCTTAAAAAAAATAAAAGTGATTTGTGCTTAATTCTCTAAAAGGTTGGCATATGGCACCTGGTAGCTACTTCTGGGAAAGGTGACCATATATTCATGAACATGCTGGATGGCATATGTCCTGTGTTAAATTGCAAATAAGGGCTTTCTGAGAATGCCATCTTTCCTATAGGTAAGTTCCTCTGGTTAACATGAATTTAGAATGCTTTTGAGAATGTGCATTTCTGAAACCCACCAAGATTCACAGAATCACAGCCTCTTGGAGTTGGACTGGGACCTTATTTTTAAGTGCTTCCCATGGGACACTGATGGGAGAACTATAGGGGACATATTTGTAAGTCAGAATGGGCAGTTACAACGGTCTATGAAGGGCAACAGGATAGGCAGTCAAGGTGTTTTCCCAAGGCAGAGGCCCCAGAGCTGAGAGCTGACTTACATGTTTGTCAACTATGTCAAATCATATATGATCACATATAATCAGCTTCTTAGGAGAGACTTGTGTGTGAATGCAAGCATTAGAACAGCTTGCTAATTTTGACAGGTTACCTGCCATTATTTATTGCTATGTTCTGGGGATTAGGGTGAGCCCTAAGCATCTGCTCTAGGAGCACAGTCATCAGTGAGGATGCTATTTTAGGAAGAAGATGGAGCAGATCCCTGGTAGCAGCAAACTGGGGTATGCTGGTGTCACCTGGCATCTCTGACCTGGCTGTCCCGGGAAGCCAAGTGGATGAAGTGATTCATAGGTTTGTGAAAACATTTGACTTCTTCCCTTCAGGAGCTTTAGAAATCTGAAGACTAGTGATTTTAAGAAGTACATGTTATGATCACATAGAATCAGCTCTGTGTTATGGTTTCTGTTAAGTGTGGATTCATTAAAAATTTCTTCCTGCCCCTACCCTACTGCAGACCTGTGTCAACTGTCCAGGCTTTAGTTACCTTTTAATTTTTGGGTACACCAAGTTTGTAGTACAGCAGGGACCTTCACTCTAGTCAGTACATTTAACTACCACTGACTTTGGGAGAACCTCAAGGAAGCAAACAGTTTGGATTGGAGGTTGTCCTTTTTTTGGTTTCATTTTGGAATTTGCTCTGAGGTACTTAGGTTAGTTCTAGGGGTATAAGCTAGAAGATGCTCTAGCTTTCCTGGTGAAGACACACAGTGTGATTGATCATTCTTATCCTAATTGTGAATTCTTAAAACACGGGGCACATCAGTATCAAAAATATTAGCAACATTTTATTTTATTTTAAAATTTATTTATATTTTACATCATTGTTCATTTTTGTACAATATTTTCTTTATCCTCTCAGGGGTAGCCCCTGTAAAATTCTAACTACCAATTCACCTGTGCACCATCACCATAGTCCCTTGTGCTCTTCCTACCCCTGTTTTGATTCCTCTCCCTCCCCCTTCCCTGTAGAAATCTCTGATTTATATTTACCTGCTAGTTTTCTGTTTGTTTCCCCTATATTTTGCCTATAATGAAACTATCTGATAATTTTATTTTTCCTTTGGATTTATTTCACTGAGCATAATCCCTTCCAGCTCCATCCAAGTTGCTGAGAATGGCATGAATTTATCTTTTTTGATTGCTGAGTAGTATTTCATTGTGCATATATACATTTTGATCCAGTCATCTATTTTTAGGTATTTAGGTTCTTTCTGTGACTTACCTATTGTAAACAGTGCTGCAGTAAACATAGAGGTGCAGGCATTCTTTTGAATTAGTGTTTTTGTGTCCTTTGGGTATATCTCTAATAGTGGAATTGCTAGGTCATCCAGTAGCTCCATTTTTATTAGTCTGAGGACCCTCCATACACTTTTCCATAGTGGCTGGACCAGTTTGCACCATTTGCAGCTGGACTACACCACCAGTAGCGTAGATTTCCTTTTTCACCAAATCCTCGCCAATATTTGTTGTTGCTGGTTTTTTTTTTAAATGTGTGCCATTCTCACTGGTGTGAGGTATCTCATTGTGGTTTTGATTTGCATTTCCCTGATTATAAGTGATGTTGAACATTTTTTCGTATACCCATTGACTCTTTATTACCAGCAACATTTTAGAAGCAAACATAACTCAATGCTGGGGTATATGCACCTCTGTTCAACTTCCTGTGCAGGACGATTCAGGACAAAATTTGTAACCCTTTATTGAGAAGTGTCTTACTTAACCCTAGACTAAGTCACTGTTTCAGGACCACCGGTTAGGATATTCCAAATCCCTGTAAATACAGAGATTTCTTGAAACCTCGTTTGAACTGGTAACAAGTTTTGATTTTATGCCAATTCTAAGAGGGGGGTGTTTTAAAAAAACTAGATGTCGCTCAGCTTTTGGAACATAATTAAGTATACAAGTTTAAAAAAGAAAACGTTTTTGTGACTGTCACATATTGTGCACACTTTTATTACACTTCTAGCATAAGCAGTGTTTTATGCCATTGATGTTTCAAAGGGAGAAAATTCCACTGCAGTTTAATTGACTTTGGGGAACCACTGTCTGGGAAGTTAAGAAACTATTTTGTTTTTTAGGTAGAAAGCAAGCTTGTCTTGAGTTTGGAAAACAGTACATCTGTTTTACTGGGTCAATCATAGTTCCATTTAAAACACAGAAAAGGTAACTAGTAAAACCAATTGTTAACTGCTATTTCCTGTCCAAGCTCTCTCCACCTGGAGAATGTTGCCCCAATTAGGACTTCAGCTTTTATTTTCTGTCTTCTAAATGGCACTTAACCTGGATTACCTGGGGGTAGCAATTTGTCCTGGGGGAAGCTTAGCACTTGAGTTAATGATTTGCACCTCCATTTGGGGGTCAGAGGCTTTGGTTCTACAGGAGTTCAGATGTATACTGGCGAGAACTCACTGGTTTGGACTCAGTCAACTGATCCGTATTTACTGGGCCTCTACTGGTGTCCTGCCTTGTAATTAACCCCATGTGCATCATGAGCAGAGTATAAAACCTGGCCTAATACTTACAGTCAGGCAATGGAATTGTTAGAGGTAACAATTTCAAGGTAATCTAAGAACATGAGTAATTCAGGGTGAATTACTTGGGACAGTTTCAAAAGAATACTCAGTTTTAGCCATTGCAGAGATCAGTTTTGTCTGGAAGTGTAAAGGCTTCCTGGGGGAGATGGGAAAGGTTATAAAGCAGGAAAAGCAAAACAATTTTGGGGGGGAGAAGGGTGGATATTCTTCCCAGGATGATGGTGGTGTCTTTATTTACATTAGCTACACGTGTTGAAGTGAGCATTCAAAACCTACTTCAGTAGCATTAGGTTTTTGAATCTCAGATCAGAGTAGCACAGTCCTAGGCTAAACACCTAATTAAGCTCTAACACTCTCACCTACATATTTGTGAATATAATTTGACTGTACACTGACATATTACACCTGAGACTAGATCATTACATAATTAGGCAATTAAAACAAGCATCCTCTCCCCAGGACAACTCTTTGAAGGTTGTTACCACAAGGCTGTACTGCTTGTGCTGGATTTCACAGGTCCTGTGCCCTGAAGGACCGCATATAGTCCCAGATTCTGGAATGATGAAACCAAACGTTGACAAGTGGCTCATTTGAGTATGGTGATTTTAAGTTTGGATGCTTAAGGAATCTTTAATGCTCAGCAAATAGGGATCTGTGTAGCTGCATTTGGAAAGATATTTTGAGGGCGAAAGGGAAGATTGCATCAGTTGGTCCTTAAGTACATATAAGCAAGTGGAACTATCTTGAAAGGGAAGACCTAAAGCTTATGCATATCCAGTGCAGGGTCAGAGAAAACTATCAGGTTTTTCCACCCTCCCGCCATTGGTATAATGATGGAAACCTGCAGTGCTGCGCGCATACCTAGATGGGCATGTGCAAGTGGGCACGGGTTATACAGGTCTGTGTTATATAAGGGCGGCATCATGAGGATGCCAAGAGCAGCAGAACGAAAGCAGCAAGGGCAGCAGTGGGAGCAGTGGGAGAACAGGACGCCAGCAGTAGAAGCAGCCGAGACGGTGAGACGTGCCAGGGGCTGGGAGGCCTGCCTGCCTCCCGCTCCCTGGCACCCCTGCCTGCCATGTACCTGGTCGCCTCTGAGAGAATGGTGTCACCTCTGTAAATAAAAGCATAAAAGCCACCGAGGGCTCCAAGACTCCTTCCTTTACCTCGTCTGCTAGAATCGTCCAGAACTTGCTCTGTGCCCCCCTTTCTGTCACTACATCCAGTTTTACACCTCTATTTGGCATTGGTATTCCTGTTTCCTGAGTTTCATTTCCATGGAGCAAAATATTGGACTAGGAGTGTACCTGGGCAAAATGAACCAAGTTTCACCTCAGGCCCTGGTTATGGCTGGAGGCTAGTCCTTGCTGAAAGGGACACTAATGGTGCACCTTCAGGGGAGGGACTAACTGCATTTTTTCCTCCAGATAACATTCACTTGTCACTGAGAATCAGCTTGCTTCATCTTGGTGGTGTAGTCATGTGCGGCTAAGGCGTACTCAGGAGCCCCAGACTGTTAAAGGGTGTGTGCTCTGAAAGGGATGGGAACATCCATGTACACAAAGGCAAAGGGAGCATATTCTTAGTGTGAAATGTTTTTAATATTATTAGCGTGCATTGAGAAAGGAAGAGATTTCAAATAATAGTTTCTCAGTAAAATTCCCATTTGTACCCATACCCTGATGGGCAAACACCTGACCAGACTGGGTTGACCGCTTACACCCAAAGGCTTACCGCAAGTCTAAGGTACCTTCTGGCAAGGAACCACAAGAAGGGGGTTAGGTAGGTCTTAAAAATCTGGGACAGAAGGATGATAGTATTGAAAATATGACATAGACAGAAGGCAAGAGAAAAATATAGGATGGCTTCTCTATTAGGAGGAATATGAAAGAACAACAACAACAATAAAGAATAAGCTCAAGGAATTGGGCAATTAT
>JAGFMF010012131.1:350776-379775 GCA_019455555.1 Galemys pyrenaicus | reverse complement strand
CATGGGGGAGGGGAGGGGAAGGGGGGAGGGCAAAGACGGGGAAGATGCCAGAGGGTGCACAAGGGACTGAGGTGATGGTGCACGGGTGAAATGGTGGTGTGTACCCCCTGGGGACTACAAATGATGTCAAATATAACTAATAAAAAAAAAAGAATTAAAAAAAATAATAAAAAAAAATTTAAAAAATTAAAAAAAAAAAAAAGAAAATATGACATAGAATCCACAATGGGGTTCAGGTAACAGCTGCTATTGTTTCTGCCAAGGACCAGGAGTAGCCTCCCCATGTGTCTTACCCATGTGTTTCTTCCAAGTATCTCTATGTGTCTTTCCTCCACGTTTCCTCTAAGTCCCTCCAAATAAATGTCTTTTTCCAGCAGTACCAGGGTGTAAGCAGGAGCTGAGGGAAAAAGCTAGAGAGGCAGGCCCACCTGCCGTCTGGGTTATATAGGGCCACCTGGCTGCTCAGCTCATCCTCCATTTCCCGCTAGCTTCCCCACTCAAGAGAGTCTGGTTCAGGGCTTACTGGACTGGTAGTTCACAGTGGCTACATGTACGTGGGGCGAGGAAAGTGGTGTCTTCCCTTCATGGAGGTGTATCTGTAACAACAGCTGGACTGTGTGTGTGTGTGTTTAAACATTTTTTAAAAATTTCTGATGTGTCCTTATTAGATTTTTTTTTTAAGAGAGACTCTAGAAAAGTAGAATTGACATTATGTGCAAATAATCCTCTTTTGAAAAGAAAATGAGTGAGGTTGACTGGAGAAAATAAAGCATTGAGTTAGATGTTCCTGCAGTTTCCAGGATTTCTGTGCTTTGGAGTGCTGGGATCCATTCTGAATTTTATACTCTAACCATCATACATGAAAACAAGAATGAAATGTTTGTTTTTCCTTTTTTTCTCTCCTCATATTTCTAGAAAAGTTATATTTTTCTACTCATTTATCAAGCAATTGCTGTGCACTGTGAAATTTTCATGCTTGATGTGGGCTGGAGTATATAGGGCACCATATATAGGAGATACATATGAGACAATGCATTTATGAAATGGTTGGGAAAACACCAAAGGCATGCTAACATGTTTTTTATTTTGTTTTAATTTTAAATATTTTGAAGTTTAGCTTCTTGGAAACCAAGAAACTACAGGAGGAGTTTTATTAAGCTTTTACTATGTCGCTGCTCACTCCCTAGAACATATTGAGCTTGTTTAAATACTTGTATTTAAAACTATTACTTGACCATGGCTCATTTTAGTTCCTTTGGTTTGTTCATGAGAATTTGTGTTTACAGAATTTTTGTGCTTCTTGTGAAACTTGCTGACTCCAGACCTCTCCATCCCCCCAAACACATGGGTGCACACACACACACACACACCCTCTCTGACAGGGGGTTGAGAAGGGGCTGTGATTTTACTAAGCACCAGGGAGAAACCCTTGCCAGGCATCAGGGAATTCTCCCCCAGATGTGTGTGACAAAATTTCTGTAATAGACCACAGCTATGTCACTTAGTTTCCATTTCCAGACAGTCATAATTCAAATGAGGCGTGGGGAAATGGGCTCCAAATAGAGGTGCAGAGTAGTGAGATGGGTACTGTACTCCTCGAGTGGGGAGCTCGGTGTCATTCCGAGGCTGTTACCTGTGGCTGTCTGCTGCAGGATCCAGGGGACAGCCTGACACAGGAGCTGGAGCCTTTTAACTTTGTAACCTCTGACATTTCTGTTTACTCACGGGGATCTATGGTAATCCTCTACTTCAGGAGGACTGACTCTCTGCTCTAAAATCCAGAGCCCTCTGAGAACCAGAGAACGAATTTCTTGCCCAAGCTAACTCCCCTCTGTTGACCTCCTGGACACGGCATCTGTTTCTCGTGTCAGCAGATGCCAAGTATTTGAATTCTGAGTTTAAGTTCTCTTCACTATGGACTGTGAGTGTATTACCTTCTTGCTTGCAGTGTACTCACAGGGAAGGTTGTTTGTCGTGCTTTTGTGTCAAGGTTGTTACTCGGAGTCTTGGCTCACTAAGGGCCCCTGTTCTGGTATAAGGACCATCTTCTCATCGTTCCCTTCTTGGTGCTATCCTGGGTCACAAGAAGCTTGAGTGCCTCAGGTCTCATCTCTAGTTTCTCTTCCCTCCTCTATAATTTTACTACCTAATTATTAATATAATTTTAATTTTTCAAAAAGTAAAATCAGATGTGGTAACATTTCAAACATTTGAGAGGGGTATGAGGTGAAAAGTAATTCTCCCTCCAACATCTGTGCCCTAGAAACCAAGGTCTCTTTCTAAAAACCACCACACTTAACAGTGTCTTATATATTCTTTTAGAAATAGTGTGAGTACGTATGTGAATATGTACTCCCCTCCATTTGCCTCTTTTCATCTCTAAATGAATAGATGACTCCACACATTTTATGAAAGTTTATCAGTCTCATTCTTTAACAAAAGTATTCTGTTCCACTGGCTCGCTTACTGACTTCCTGTTCACTTACACTTAATTTATTTTTAGTCTCTCAGTATTTTATACATTTCTGTTGATACAAACAGAGATTTACACACAAGTGCGAGTAACAAATGTAGGATAAATTCCCACAAATGCAGTGGTTGAGTCAGAGTGTTCACCTTTATTTTGATATTGTCAATCTGTCCTCCAAAGAAGTTGTGTCAATTGTAATTGTCTGACTGTGTGTAAGTGCTCATTTCCCTATATCCTTACCAATTGTGTTTGAAACTTTTTGATGTTCACTGGTCCTCTAGGTAAGACTCTCTCATGTCACTTATTTTATTGTGTTTGAAGTTGGACATCTTTTTTAAAAAGATTTTTTAATTTATGTATACAAGAGCTGGGGTGTAGGCTAGAGGTACGGAGGTTGAGAGGAGTCACCAGAGATAGAGTGGGGAGCAGAACAGGTGGATCGACTAACACATATTGTTGAGGGGAGCAGTGGGTGAGACAGGAGAGGTCTGCTGTGCCATGTGGGTTAGCTACCTGGCTAGGGATCGAACTCATGCTGCAGTGACTAGTGATAGCTTGACAGCACTGAGATGTCAACCCCTGCACCACCAGGGAGACCACAATGGACATCATTTAATATGCTTGTCATTTACATGTATTTTTTATTTCTTTGTATTTTTTGCTTTTTTATTGTGTTGTTGGAATCTTTTCTTGATTTGTATTTGCTTTGTATTTATTATTATGGAATTTAGCTTTCTGTTACATCCTGCAAATTCTTAACTGCTTTGACTTTTGCTTTTTTCCCCTCAGGAAACTATTGTACGTGTGGTCAAATTAATTATTCTTTTATGGCTTTCCAATTTTATATGCTCCATCATCATGTTTTTGTATGCCTTTTCTCCTCTTGTCAGGATATTTCTTGTGACTAATTTTTGTTCCTAACTTAAGTCACACATACTTCTCTCCTGACTTACTATTTCCGTCTGCATCCCATATCAGTAAATTCCTTCAATTTGAATTAAGTTGTCTGCTTTGTCACTTATTCATTCATCCATTGATCTATCAATTCATCCTTTCAGTTCCAATTCACATGTCCCAGACTCTGCCACTGTGTGTTAGGGTACAGTGGTGGACATAATAGGATCTCCCCTGCCCTCACAGAGCTCATTGAACACATAGCAGGATGTGGGATTTACTTAAGGACCACAAACCCTTCCCTGCTCTGGGGTGGGATGGAATGAAGGCGATCAGGGAAGACTTCCTTGAAAGAATGCATTTAAGTGGAAAACTAGAGCTTGGGTGGGAGTTGTCGAGACTTTGGGGTGGGACGGTGGGGTGATGGCAGGGTGTTAGTGGAGAGGAAGCAGAGCCCTCTGCACGAGGAACCTGCTGGGGAAGACCCTAAGGTAGATCCTGGAGTGGGAAGGAACTTGTAATGTTGGGACAACCAGCAAAGGTGGTTGAGAGGTGGCTCAGGGAGCTTGGAGACGCCAGGTTATTGAGTCTCCTGGACTTTGTTATAGACTTTGTTGTTTGCTTCACGATTCTTTGATTTTATGTCTTTTTCTTCTTTCGTGTATATGCTCTAACATTTCAGCAGAATCCCCAACGTATTTGTTCAATGGACTTTAATCGTGTTGGCTTTTTGTTATTTGCACAGTTCTGTTTTATCTCTTATTGATTATAAACTGCTTTAGGAAAAATACTATCAAAACCTCTTAAAAGAGTATCTCCCATGCTTATGTACAGCCTGTCAAGGAGGTAGGAAGACTTTCTGACTAGTACCTTGGCCAACGTCAGTATTAAGTGTTAAGCAGATACACAGTTGGGTTTGGAGTATCTGCTTGAGGGGTAGAGGGGAAAGAAATCATGAGGCAAAATGGCTTCTGTGATCAAGAGTACAGTGATAGATTAGTTATGTCTGCCACAGCACTGCCCTGCTGCTACCTCTTTGCCATTTGTGAACTGGAGCTTTATAAAGAAAGGTGCTCTTTTATTCAGCCCGTAAGTGTCTGTCAGCAGAGGTAAATTGGGGCAAGGGTCATAGTCATAGTTCTCTTGCTTTGGGAACAAGTGGACTCATCCTTACCTGTAGGTCTAATCATATCCCCAGATTTACCATACTTAGGATACATGTTAGATTAGGTACATTTTCTCCCCTATGTAGCTACATGCCCCTCCCCCCCCAGTTCTACACTTTCAAAAAGCAACAGAACTTTATGTGTTTGTGTCCACCAATTTGCTGCAGTGGCCTCTGCATCCTGAACTGTATTTTCCCTTTGCTATGATCAGAGTTAATAGCAGCATCTGCAAAAATGTATTGATTAACATAGCTATGAATCATTTATGCCTTAACTGGCAGTGCAACAAATTGATTTACAGACTGTAGAGTGTGGGAGGAGCACCAGACATCTGTAGTACATCCCCTTTCCAAACGTGCCTCTGGTTGGAGCTGCCCGGTCACTCATAGCTCATGGGGAAGGCAGGCATTTTAGAGAGGATGTAGAGGGATACGCTCAGGGCCAAAAAGCATTCAGAGAACTGTTGCGAGCTGGCCTTGGTCTGAAAGTCAAACTTAATTCCAGGATTTCTGGTGGTGAGCTGTTGTTTGCTGCTCTAGAAATAGTCGACGACATGATCTAATCCAGTAGTGCTTATTTCATGGGAAGCAGAAGGGGCACCAGGGAGCAGCCAGGCCACCTCCACACTTCTTGAGTATTTGGCAGGATATTTCAACAGAGGTTTTTCCACTTTGCTCTGTGGACATATGTGTATCCTTGGAAGTTAAGATAGCCTTACTGGTAAAGCACAGTATTATGGGGTGCTTCCCTGTGCAGATACCCTTTGGCCTCATTTGCCTCTGGATGAATGCACAACTTGATTAGCTAAAGTTTGCCTCTAAACCTGTGCCAGCCCTTAAAATATCAAGGAGTTGGTGGTCTCCTTACTTCTGGGCTACAGCGCATATATTATGGCCCATACTGTTTAGGATGTCATTTATCAGTCCTATTTTTTATAGTGTAGTGGGAGCAAGAGAGAAGTTGGGAGTTAGGTGAGCCAGCATCACTGTCATCTTGATGGAGCCTAGTGAAAAGGACCACCTTGAAAAATGCAAAACACCCCCAAACTGCCTCTCCAGGGTCAGTTCTCATCATGCTGCAGTACCCTGTGAAATAACAAGCCAAGATGGCAGGTGCTCAGGTGATGCCAAGGACCAGGATGAGGAAGTGCCTTCCCACCTCTGTGGAGACTCTCTAGGGAAGGTAGGGTCTCCTGGCTGACCAGGCCTCCCAGCAGATTAAAGTCATGCTCCCTACTCTCCATTTTCTTTTTCTTTTGTATTAGGAGGATTTAGCAGTACGGTTACAATTCAGATTTAATTTGTTACAGGACTTTTCTTTTTAAAAAACTAATCAGAAAGAAATAATATATAGCTATAAATGTATGTATATGCACATAGATAAAATGTAGATATGTAATCTAATGGTATTAGGATCAGGGATAAGTCAAGTATATAGTAAGTAGCCCTTGCTTTGACCCTTTTGCTTTCAGGAAAGACCTATTTAATGTACTCATTTTCACTAACCAAAAGTAATCTGAAGATATTTGGTTCTACAACAAAAGGCAAAAAGAGAAGTGAGTATGTTGGGCTTTGGTTTTGCAGCAGCCATTAGAGAGGTTTTGTGTGCCCTGAGAAGTGAGAGTGGCCTGCCAACTTCCTTCCTCGGTGATTTTATACAGACTTGTGTATATGTCATATTGCTGCTTTACTATGTTAATGTAGGTCATGTGTTATTTGGTATGATCTGATAGGTTATTTTTGGCATTTGGAGACAACAAACAAAAAGTTTTTAATGCCATTTCCTTGAAATGTTTCATAGATGCTCATAGAAACAAATGTTTCATATCTACGCTCTACTTTTGGATAGGAAGGGAAGCCTGTGCACAGCCCATGCGCCAGCAAGTTGTCCACAGCAGATACTGTGGAGTATCATGACATTTACCACCAGCCCTAACAGGCAGCTGCTGCCATTCTATGGGAGTTGTCATGTGAGGTATAAAACCTGTATTTCATCCTGGACCAAGATTGATCATGGACATGGGACGTTTGACGCGACCCAGTTTTTACAGAGATCCTTTAGAATCTTCAGAGTGGGGATAAGTGTTTGTTCCTGAATGGCTGCAATCAGTGACTCTGCTTGTAAAAAGCCTCTTAGTTGGTCTTCTTGGGACTGAGTTGCCTGGTGGGAACATTGAGATTTTGACCTTGATTTCAATGAACTTGCAATTTCAAAAGTGGCTTTGAGATGAAATCAGAAGCTAATAGTGAGGGAGCAAGAAGGTATATGGTGTTTTTCTTTTCCAGCTGTCTCAGAATTAAGGGGCAGCAAAGCCCTGCCCTGGACCAGACTTTGCTATTACGCGGAACTCCAGGTGCAGTGAGTGGGTTTGAGATGTGAGCAGTATATGCCTGGATGGTCTGTTCAGTTCACTCAGTTCAGATGTTTGTAAACACCATTCAACAGGTGTTTGTAAAAAATCCATGTGTCAGACACTGTGCTGTCTGTCCCAGGTTCACTTTCAATTTTATGCCTTTGCTCTTTGACCTTTTCAACCTCATGTTCCATCCTGTCCTTCAGGTCTCAGTTTGGGCTGCTCATGAGCTTGATTCTTCCACTGCTTGTGGTAGCAAGTCACTTAAATTTTAGCATCTAATTAGCATTAATGTCCAAATTGTCCCTGAATCTTCCCATCTCCTTGCCTATCACAAGCCTAAGGATAAAGGATAAGGATGGGTTGCACTCCTTGATGAGGTGCATCTTGGTAACGTGGTTCTGCCTTTTAACTGTAACTATAACTGGATGGTGAATGTGGTTTTCTGGAAATAGACCACTAGCCTAAAGGGTAGTAGAGTGACACTTGTGCCCAAGGACAGAGAGGACAGTGCTGGCTGTCCCCTTCCTGGGAATGTTTCCACAGCAACCTCTCTATAGTATTCCACCATCCTTCCCTGGCTTGCCCTTCACTGTGGCCTCCTGGATCTCAAGAGCAGGAATTAACTGACCACCCAAGTTCTATTTATGATTGATTGTTCTCTTCTAAATGTGCTGTCATGTAAAGCAGCATATGATCTGGGTGCACATCTCTTCCCCCTTCAGCAGGTTAGCTCATTGAGGCAATTTCAGCCATTTTTGTGCCCTCCCCATATGGTGTTTAGCAAATGTCAGACAAATGAATGATGATTACAGTAAATATAAATCCGAAGGTGTGGGCTGTAAAACAAGGTTACTTCGATCTTTTGGAAAACGGCCCATGGAGACAAAGTCAGGTTCTGGCTACCTTGGTGTAAATGGTTTAACTACTACTTTCTCTGTTTTCTGCCCACTTCACATTTATGCTATAGGGGAGCATTTCCTGATGTGAACTAGTGAACGTTTCTTTTGTTAAACTAGTGAACTTTTGGATGTTGAGAGGAAATGGATTCCCACACAAACAGGAATGAATTGCATGAAACTTAGGCTTTTGGAACTGTCACATGTGGGGTCCTTTCCCAGGCCCTGCACCTAGTTTTGCACAGATTTCTCCTGTTGTCTGAAAGTAGAGTGTTCCTGTTCGGTGTGAATCAGTAGGTTAATTTTGGGGGTGTGGGAACACTGTTACATTAACTTATGGGATAATTTTTGAGAAGAATAATCGTGGAATAATATTCTACATTTAGAGATTGGAGTGGGGGGAAGCTTGCATTCTTTCTCTTAAAGAGAGTTTTCTAAGTTTCGTGAACTTCACATGAAACCACCCCTGAAGACAAAATTATGATTATTAAACTTTTTAAGAAACTTATAGAACTTGTCAAAGGCTTTAATGTGCAAATGTCTGAGGAGAGAAATATACTGTTTCCTGAGTGTTTATTTATAAAATAGTTCTCATTGTACTCTACCAGTTCTCAGGAAGAGGCATATATTAGGGACTTCATGAGTCAAATTTATGGAATTAATTGCCCCGCTGGCCAGTGCCAGCTCCTGTGGACTGACGTGATCTCTTTTCGACTTGGTATTCAGTGACCTCATGTTGGTAGCCTGAGTTGGCCATGGTGGATATTTTCACCATGGAAACCTGCAAACTTGCCCATAGGCATGACCTGATTTGTAACTTAATTTTATCTGCTTCCTGGATAATTTATCAGGAGGTGGTGCAGCTTCATAACTAAAGGCATAAATGACTTTAGAAATGTTCTGAACATTCTCATGAAAGCTGACAAAGTTGGAATTTTACTTTAACAAAGTACAGTTGACCCATGAGCAACACAGGTTTGAATTATGCAGGTCTAGGTCCATTTGTATGTCGACATTTTTTTTCAATAAATACATTGGAAAAAATTTGAGAGTCTCAGCAATTTGAAAAAACACAGATGAGCTAGGTAACCTAAGATGTCAAAAATTAAAGTGATTTCATGAATGCAATAAGTAAACTTTTTAAAATTAAAAAGTGGTATCATACAATGTATGTGGATAATAGTCTAATCATTTACTACCATAGCATGTGTATAAATATAAAGTTATCAAAACTTAGACACAAAAAACACACACTTTACGTGGCACCACTAGTACTACAGAGAAATGTCAACAAATGGTAAGGCTTCTGGTCTACAACAGGCTATTAATAAGTTTTAGGGGGGCAAAAGTACAAAAGTTATTACATGTATTTTTAACTCCATGCATGGTGTGGGGTCTTGGTGCCCCAATTGTCAGGTTGTTCAAGGGTCACTTATACTTCTGAAAATTGGTGTAATATTTCCTTCTTAGAGGAAGAGTTGTTTGTTTTATTGAAGATGAGCTTAAGTAATTCAAAGATACATATATACCTTCAACCTCCAAAATCAAAACAAAACTTCTTGATAACCAATTACATAAAATTAGCATAAAACATCACAAATTTGTTCTCTTACAGTTCTGGAGATTAGAAGTCCAAAAATCTAATTATTAAAAAGGTGTTAAAGTCAAGGGTTCTGGAGGTTCTAGGGAAGAATCCATTTCCTGGCTTCTTTAGCGTCTAGAGGCCATAGGCATTCCTTGGAACAAGTCTCTATCTTTAACAGCAGCAGTGTAGCATCTTCCAGACTTGCTCTCTGACCTCTGCTTCCAAAGTTACTTCTTTTTCCTTTGACCACGACCCTTTAAAGAACCCTTGTGTTTCTTTTGGGCCTGCTGGGTAATCCAGGACACCTCATGTTCCCCAATTCAGTCACCTTTGTAAAGCCCTTTTGCCCTGTGAGATAGCATAATCACAGAATTGGGGGACTAGGATAAGAACGTCTTTGGGTGGGGGCCATTTTTCAGCTTACCACAATTAATAATTTGTTCTTTAAAAACCCAGTTTTAACAACTGCTTTCTAGTACTTCTGTTTGCAGTGTTTGGTTTTTGTCCACGCCCTTCCTGCTTCCTTAACTGGTTCTAATATAAAACTGTAATTTTATCATCATTGACAAACAATTTCTGTTGGACAGTGACCTTTATTGGAAGAATTTCTGCATCCTTTGTTAAAATGTTAAGACTTGAGCAAAAGGAAAACTTGTTGGCATATGAATGAGCTCTTTATTAAAATTGTAAAGAAGGATTTGTGTTCCTATGAGCAATATTTATTCCCATTTACCTCAAAATAGATTTAATGAAAATCTACTAAGATGCCTAAACCCTAGACAAAAAGATGAATAAAGAGAGTTGGGTATGAAGTTATCACTCTCATTTTCCATGGGTTTAATTGCTGGCTGGAAAATCTGGGGATCAATCTATATCCTATACTTTTACATTCATGTAAATGAGAATCTGGTTTCTGGCAGTATATCCATGGTTGGCAACAGAATTCACCATCCAGCCAAGAAACTTTTACTGAGTACCTACTGGTAAGCGGCTTGGAGGAATCCTAACTCTTAATATGGTGGAGCAGCGTGAACCTGTACAGGAGACTAAAAGGGCATGACCAGAGAGGAAAAAGGAATCTGGGTAAGTGTTCAGATAGGTGAGGTTAGTAGTTTTAGGAGTTGCCAACAGGGTCAGATGAACGGGTCTGCGGAATGACCTTTGTCTTACTTGACATGGGGTCATTGGTTGCTTTAGCTGTGTCTGTGGAGGTGACAAATCCCACATGACCTATGTCTTTAGAAGACCAGCCACAAGCATGGTGTGGTTCATGAGAATGATGTAAGACATTCTGGAATCTCCAAAGAGTATTTAACTACAGTATAGTGAGTTCTGGTATTGCTTGGATCTTCCCTTTCTGTTTCAATTTGTTGTACTTGGTATGAGTGTGTCATACTGACTAGTATTCATGTGATTGGACTACCTTCTCTTCCTTTACCTGCTGGAAAACAATTTGGAGGCCAGAAGGAGAAGCTTATTTAAATCACAGAAGGAATATTAGGTAAGGCATCAGAAGTCTTTGGGTTCTAGTCAAGGCTGCTAACTTTTTGTGCCTTAGAACAGTCAGTTTTACATCCCTGGGCCTCAGTTTCCTTAATGTAAGGAGAAAATGAATGGAACTTTAACTTGATAAACTTTGAGATTTTTAAAGTTGGATGGTCTAAGTCACTTATGTAATTTATAACATCAGATCTCATACTTTCTATTTAAGTAATTTCTTTTTGAGTATACAGCAGTTGGTCTTGGTGCTGCTGGAAATTCAAGAACATGTAGGATAAACTCCTAGCTTATATATTCTACTTAAGATGATGTGCAAATATACATAAAATTAAATACCACAAGTTAACCATTCAAGTCAGTTTAATAGAGTGAAGAAGTGACAGAATTTTTTTTTTTTAAAGATTTTATTTATTTATGCATACAAGAGCTGGGGTGCAGGCCAGAGTCCAGGGAGGTGAGAGGATTCACCAGAGACAGAGCCTGGAACAGAACAGGCAGACTGACTGAAACATACTGCTGAGGGGAACAGTGGGCGAGGCAGGAGAGGTCTGCTGCGCCATGTGGGTCCCCTCCCGGTTGGCAGCAGGGATCAAACTCATGTTGCAGTGGCTGCGGTTTGCTTCATAGTTCATTGCTTAACCTGCTGCGCCACCAGGGAGGCCCAGATGTGGCAGAATTGTTAGAATGGAATGTGCTAGCATTTCCTGATTCTCATGTGGATCATCAGTTCCTAGGTCAGTGGAGTTTAGAAAATACTGGTTCAAACAAGTTAAATCTCAGATCTTTAATAAATCTCCATTAAGAATTTGTATTTGCATAATCTTTGGTCTTCCACACTTTATGTGTAAGAAGCCCTTTAATTAAAAGAAAAAATAATCATGTATCACTGACGAATGGAATGGAATGCAATTTGGGATGTTACTATTAATGATAAGTATATTAGGACTTTAAAGTGGAGGAAGATGGCTTCAACTTGGAAGGCCAAAGAAAGTTTTAAGGAGATGGGGGGGTTTGGACTGAGACTTCCATGCTCTGGTGGATTAGCATAGCTGCCCAGGATGGGGCAGAGTGAAGAGATACAATCTGTCAAGACGATGATGGATGGTACAGAGGACCCTTAACACTCAGTCTTTCCTCTCAAAAGTGCTCCTTGGGCAGAGCTCACCTTTCCCAAGTTCCAAAGCCTCTGAAAGTATTAGGGGAACTCACTTCTTGCCAACCCTTACTAGAGTGCCTTTCAATTTTTCGCTCCTATAGCCACAAACAGATTTCTGATCTCATAACTGACTAAGGTGCTATTCTGAGGGGTTCCTTTCACTGAAATAGAAGTTGGCTACTTTTCACCCACAGTGGGTCATTACTGAGTTGCTAAGGCTGGCCTCAGGACTGGCTACACTGTGTCACCTGGGGCTGCCCTTCTCCAAGGCTACTGAAGCAGAATCTTCTGGAGAGGAGCCAGGAATCTGTATTTTTAACAAGCTACAGGGCTGTGAGTTTAGGAGATGAACAGAAATTCAAACTAGGCTGGTTCTGGTTGGGCCCAATGAACCTGCTCAGAATTGTTTTACATTAGATTCCTCTGGGTCTGGACTTGCCATGGGGAGGAGTTGAGAGAGTCACATGCTGTGGACTCCAGGCCCACAGCAGTGAGGAGTAACAGTTCCCAGTTGTTAAGGCCCTAATTCCATATAGCTTCCCTCAAATAAGTATATCCCAGTCTTTATAAAATTAGGTAGCAGTTATTGAATTGAGCCACTCATTTGCAAACGTAGTTAGAGAAATGCATGATTCTATTAGTGATCTAGGGAGGGAAGAACTAGGCAGGCTGGAAGAAACCTCCCTCTGTGTTTGGTTTATTCTGTGTTTGCTGGTTTCTCCAGTACCCTCTTCATCATAAGTTTCTTTTATGAAACCCATGTAGAATTATTTGTTACAGAGAGATGATGGGGTGATTACTTCTGATTAAGGACTAGAACTAGAAATCCCTGGGAGGAAAAGACATTTATGTTCCGATCATGTGGTATAGTATATTTTTAATCACAGAGAAAGGCTGAGTTTTATTTTTTTTATAGAGCAGCATGACTATTTAACTGAGATACAGAGTGATAAGAAATAAAGTTTATTTTTTAGAAATAATTCAGGGAGTGGTCTGATCTCTAGATTCACCTCTCTGTTACCCCAAATCTGATGCAAGAAATTACCTTAAAAACCCAACACCAGAATCCAAGTGCTGACCTCGTTTAAAATGTTAAAACACAGCTATCCTGTTAGCAGACAACTATGGTGAGACATTCTTTCCAATTTTTTCTTCTTTGTCTAAAATAAATTTGTCTTTTTTTTCTTTAAGTAAAGGGAGTTAATGCATGATTTTGCAGGCCAATTGATTTAATATATTTTTTTGTATCCCTTGGTGATTCCTCAGTTTTCAGGAGGGAAGTTGGTTTTTGATGTGTAGCAAAAGTGATAACTAATTTTAATGTAAAATACTGAATTTAAATACTGAACACAAAGTACTAAACTCTTTGGCAGTAGAAAAAGAGTGTGTCATGGAGCATTAATTTTCAAGGCCTGAAATGAAATGGCTTAACTTACCAAGAGAAGCCTTAGTAAAGCACCTCATTTGGGAGAGAGCCCGAAAGATGGTGGGTGTTCATGGAAGGTTGCCAGAGCCCCCATCCCTGGAAGTCTCGTCTTCAAAGGATCCCCTGTGCCAGCGTTTGTCCTGTTGCTGTTCTTGCTTTTCACTGCTCCTTCCTCTGCCAGCAGCCTTGGGGCTGAGATGGAGGCCCAGAAGAATTGTGAGCTGGCAGAAAGGAGGGACATTTAGAAATCACAGCACCTGCTATATCAGAACTAGTCCAGTGCTGAGGGCCATTGGCCACAAAGTGGCAAATACCTTTAAAAAACCCATAGAGGGCCCTCCCTGGTGGTGCAGTGGGTTGGGCAATGCACTGTGAGGCAAATCGCAGCCACTGCAGCATGAGTTCGATCCCTGCTGCCGGCTGGGGAGGCAGGCCTCTCCTGCCTGGCCCGCTGCTCCCCTCAGCAGTGTGTTTTGGTGGATCTGCCTGTTCTGCCCCCTGCTCTGTCTGGTGGATTCTCTCACCTCCCTGCACCTCTGGCCTGTACCCCAGTGCTTGTATGCATAAATAAATAAATCTTAAAAAAAAAAACAACACAGAACCTCGACCAAAGCTAGGCATGGAAAGGATGAAAGAAAGATGGAAGGTGGTCATATTTCTAGGCTTAGTATTTGATATCAAATGTGAGTGGTTTCCTGATTTTCTGTTTCTGTTTCCTTTAATCATGATCCCCTTGTTTCTTTTTTTTTTTCTTTTTTTCCCCTTGCTTCCTTTTTGTTGTTTCTTCCTTGTCCTGATTGTAAGAAGAATCTGGGTTGCCGATCCAGTTCTTCCACACAGTTAAGCTGGTGACTCTCACACCTTAAATGGCCCCAGTTACCTCAAGTAGCAGAACTCCTGCTTGCTCTCTTTCCATTGTTGCTGTTTACTGATCCCTGCAGAATCTCTGTTTTGGCCAGCCAGCTTTCCAGCCCATGTCTCAGTGTGTCTTTAGAATCTTCAACTCCTCTCCCACCCCCAACTTTGCCCACCAACTTTTACCCAGAGAAGATCCTTTGCCAAAAGCTCCTATATTTCTACTCTTAGAGACTGAAACGGACATTACTTAGGTGCGTAGAATATGACAAAGAGGCAAATTCAGAAGCTGATGGTGTAACATAGTCACTATGTTTGTGGGAGAAATACTGCTTGGTTAACTTGGGACCAGGTCCCACTTGTGTGTTAATATCTGTTCGGCATTGATAGATCCCTGTGGGCTATATACAGTTGCATGGTCAATGTTTTTCACCTAAGGTTACTTGTGCGAATTCTCCTACATCATACAGTAGTCTTCATGACATTTTCTTTTCTTTCTTTCTGAGTCAAGATTGAGGTACCCCCATCAGGTATAACCACCGTAGTGCACCCATCACCAACTCACCCATATTCTCCACTGTAGACCATTGTGCTGCTTCCTTCCCTCTTTGTTCTTTTCCTCCCCTTCATACTCCCCCACTTGGTGTTTCAGTTCTGTAGTCAGCTATTAAGAGTTAGTTTTTCATCTTGTCTTCATCTTATTAATTTAGTTATTTTATATTCCACCAATAAGTGACACCACCGGATAGTATCTTTCTCCTGGTTTCACTTAGCATTATCTGTTAAGTGCCACCCATGTTGCCGTAAATGGTATGAGTTTATCTTTTTGATCGCAGAGTAGTTTTCCATTGTGTATGTTACCACATCTTCTTGATCTACTTCATGGCATCTTTTTTGAAGCTAAAATTTTGCCTCTCTTAGTGTGTTTTATGTGTGAGCAGAGGATCCCTTCCTTTACCATTGCCATGAGTTCTTACCAAATTTGAATATGCCTAAGCTCCACTGTTGAATAGAGTGGAATTCAGGAAGGGGGTTGGAATCCTGGGGCCCATGAAGTTAGAAAACCTCTGTGTGCCCCCTAGAAGACAGATGACCTGAATCGTGAGGTGAGACATTTGATGTGACCCCTGTTCTAAGCTGCCAGAGTCCAGGCATGTGAACTTTCTTGGTCCAAAAGGCATCAGTCATTTTTCCTCCTTGTCCTTTAGCCACTGTTGATTTTCTTGTTTGCCTGTAGGTGAGTCCAGAGGCCTGGCTGTTTTTGCAGAGATGGTGTGGGCGGCCTGTGAGCCTTGGCTTCCGCCAGCCAGAGGCCTCCTTAATGCCTGTGGAGATAAACTTTATTGAGTCTCCCAAGTTCTGTTTCTGGAAAGCTTACAGAGTCTGTTGAGGGCACGCATGGGATACTGTCAGGATCCACTGGACACAGCAAGAGATAGTAGTGTGTGCTGTGAGGCGCTTTTGCAATCCTGTTGCCTGGATAGAAGGAGCCACCTGGGTGTGAGTACATATATATATATACGCAGCACATTTTCTTCTTGAGTAAACTTGTTTCACTCTCCTTCCTGGTCTTGCTTTTCACCTGTTTCTTGATCTGATTTCTTGCCAACTAAGATTCTTACCAGCAAATGTTTAGTCCATGCGGTAGAGATGCATTAGATACAGAAAGGGAAAAAAACTAGCTAAAGCAAAAATAGGAAGATTGGCTAGCATTTAAAAAGCTGAGGCAAAACACACGTGAAACTTAGCATGTCAGCATTTTTAAATGTACAAGTTCAGTGGCATTAACTGGGTTCACACTATTGTGCACACCTCACCCCCGTCTCTAGAACCTCTTCATCTTTCCAGGCTGATTCTGCATACCCTTTAGACAGTAACTTCCCATTTGCCCTTCCGTCAGCCCCTGGAAACCATTCTTTCTACCTCTGTCCCCATGAATTCGTGTATTTGAGGTACCTCGTATAACCAGAACTCGCAAATACTTGTCCCTTTTTGTCTGGCTTGTGTTCTGAAATCCCTCTTTTTGGTGTGTGTTGAGGTTTTTAAGTCAGCCCTTTGAGTAAGAGGAAAATGGACTTGACTTTTCTCTCCAGCAGAGCAGCCTTCCCCTCCCTCTGCCTGTCCTCATCCAGAGTGGCAAGGCCAGGGCGCTGCATTAGCTAATGCTCTGTGTGGAATGAGCCAACAGCTGGGGCCGGGAAGTTTGCTTCCAGCTGTTCTCAGGCCTCAATGTTTTCTCTCCATGTTGTTGAATTAGAGTTGCCAGATAAAATATAGGCTGCTCAGTTGAATTTAATTCTCAGATAGCTAGTGAAAATTCCTTTAGAATAAGTCCCAAATATTGCGCAGGACATATATATATACTAAGGAATTATTGGTGATTTCTCTGCAATATAGGTGTCCTGTAACCCTCCTGGCTAACCCTGGCGACCTGATGGTGAACACACAGTGGTGTGTTGATAAAAAGCCACCCAGTTGACTATAAAAGATCTCAGAAGATGGGTGGAGCTGATTGGGAGAGAAGAGGTGATTTGGCATTGCCAGCTTATTCTTGTTAGGATTTTACAACTGTGGATTCAAAAAGTAGGATTTTAAAGTAAGTGTCTAGGCTTGTCAATGTGTCTGCAGATCCAGAGGTATCAAGTATCCACTGATCAAACCATTACACTCTCCTTTCCAGAATGTACTCTGCAAGTGCCTGAAGTAGGAGTTTTACCCCAAGGCCATTCATTCCTGTGCAGGTGTTGGACTATCTGACAGCTAACAGGACCTAGGGAGAGTGCTGGAAGGGTCCCCCAGAGGCAACTGTGTATATGCTTCCTCCACTCCATGCTTTTCTTGTTGACTGATGGAGCCAGCTGCTGAGAAGTGGCTTTATGTGGTGTGAAAACTAGAAACCTGACTCTAAGTTTCCTCTTTGTCCTTTCCTGTTTAATAGTCAACTGTTCTTGGCTAGTCTTTCTATTGGTCCTTTGAATCAACCTTCCAAGTAAGAATCAAACAAAACTGCAGCTGATAAAGTGTGTTTGCCCTTAGTCTGCTGAAATCCTTTTCTTTGTGGCTCTTTCCACTGACCACCTCTTCCTCGGATTTAAGTTCCTGGGCTGGCTGTCTTTCTCAGTGTTCTGGAGGTCAGAAAGTGATAGTTTTCTGTGTGAGCCCTACTGGTGCGTAGGTGGAGAAAAATCAGGGCCTGGTGCTCTTCTGCATGGGCCAGACCCACCGCAGAGGCCATCGCTAGCCCCTGCAGTCCTTGGGAGAGACTGGGTGAGCTGCCTGCTGCAGGGCTTCCCCGAGGCTCCAGGACCTCGTCACTCTCGCAGAGCAGAGGCATACACACTTTATGTGGGGTTTTGAAGCCCTAGCAATTTGTGGCTCATTTTGGCTTTTTCTCCCCCTAAGGGACTGGATGATATTTAATGACTCAGCTCTGATTATACTCTGAATGTTTCCTTTCCACTGATGTCAGTTTATAGAGCAGTTCTCAAGCAAATGTTTGTGAGAGGGAGGCAGAAAGGGAAGGAAGAAAAAAGGCCTCCAGGATCCCCAGAGTGAGTTTTAGCTACTGCCCCCAGACAATGCTAGGCCAGGCCTTGACATTTTAATGCATGAAGCTCCTGGCTTCCAGGCTTACTGGAGGAGTATGACTGCTATGATGAAAGGCACAGGCGGGGTGTTGTTGGTGGGGGGCTCCTCCTGCAGAACTGTTAGTCTTCTGACCAGGAACCTCAGTGAGAACTTGGGAACCCCGTAATGGGGTATTGGATCATTTTTAGGTCCGCTTGTTAGGGGTGAAGTGGCTGGCAGCAGCCTAAAAGCAAATGCCTCAAGAAATTGGTTGTGTCTGTTCTACCCCCTCCATCAGTCTCTTTTTTGCTCACCTCCAGAGAACATCTGCTTGACACTGGGAGGGTTGGGCTTACCCCTGAGGGGGGTTTAGTTATGAGCACTTAGATCCAGCTCCTTTGTTTGACTCAGATCCTGGAAGGCTGGTTTTCTTTCTTCAGACCTTTGGAGGAGACTGACCCAGAGTAGCCTAGGAAGACTTCCTTGGGATTAAACCTGTGGAGAGGGCTTCCAGGGCATTCTTCCCAAGGCTCTGCCTTCCTCTGAGCATGTTGGCTGTTAAGGGCATTGGAGAGAGGAAAGACTCTAGCATCTTGTCTTGTGCCTCTCACCCTTCTCCAGTCTCCCTACACAGATTCATTCCCTGCTTCTGGTCTTCCTTGGGACCTGAGAGATTTGAATATTATGGGGGTGTTTGGCAGGGGCTGGTGTGTGGTGGGTCTGCCACCAGCACAAAGAACTGGAACTAAGGAGGGAAGAGAAATAGTTTTTTTAAAGATAGAATGGTATTCAATATACTACTGTTTTTGGAGGCTCTATCATGGGCAGAGGATTATGGCACCTGTGATGAGAAATATAGGTGAGGCCCTGACTCTGCCGACAGGACTTGGTGATGAGATGGGGAGATAATATCACTGCAGTTCGCCTATCAGAAGAAGATACCTCACATGGAAGGGAAGCAATGGAGCCAGGAAGCCTAGAGAGGGGTTCATTGGGGTACAGCTTCAGCTGAGCCTTATGAAATCCTTAAGATGTCAGAAAGCAGATGCTTGGTTGTTCTGGGTGGGAAACAGTAACAAAGACAAGAATATGGGAAGGCATGCGGGGGAGGACTTCAGAGGAGTTAAGGCTGAAGACTGTAAACTGTATGGGATGTGTGTTACTTTATTTTTATCACAGTTTTATATATCAGTTGACAAATTTTAAATAACAGTAATCTATACCTCTTGCCCCTATGCCTCAACTTCTGCAGTTACTGCTGTACCAAAAATCACCATTCTGGAAGGCCTCTAGAAGCTCTTTAGTGGCTAAATGTCACAGCCTGTTCTCAGGTACCTTTGCCCTGGACTGTCCTTTGCATTTTGCTGTTTACTATCTTTGCTAAACACTCCCCCTTTTGCCTCTGGGGCCTGCCTTCTCCAGGGATGTTCCTTCTCTGCCATCCCTCGTGTCTCCTGCCCCTGTCTTCATTCAGGCTTCTGTTTTCAGAGCTCTGCCCCTCATACCTGCTCCCTGTGCTGAGGGCCTTGTCTCTCCCAGCCTTTGGGATAGTTCACCTGCTGACTACTCTTTAGCAAGCACCCTTGCCCATAACAATTCAGTCCAGCTCCTGGGATTTAGGGTTCTGCAGCTGTGAACACTGAAACCCAGAGAGAACTAAAGATCATTCCACAAACATCTATTCAGCACCCTCTGAATGCATGTCTCAGGGCAGACAAGTAGCAGCCTGGGATCACCCCGTCAGTATCTGCTTTCCCTCCAGATCTCTGTTCCAGCTCTCTTCCCACTAGAAGAAGATCTAAAACCCTTCTTAGCCTTTCTATATTTGAACTTACATCCCTTAGCTTCACGCTTTTCAGCAGTTTGACAAGAGGTGAAGAGCATCTCTTAAATTTCTTGAGCTGCAGCAGCAACCTCAGCAGCTTTAGCTACGCCAGAGTGCATGTGCTCTTGAGTGAATCCTCTCCGTGGTTTAGAATGCAGGGTTGGGCCTGAGGGATTTGTGTGTTCTGTGTTTCACACAGGCAACTTTGAATTTGATACCCCTGTCACATAGCCAGTGCCTGGAAACCCTGAAACTATTCCTGGTATTCATAATTCACATCGGGTAGACTTAGGTGGTATTTATAGCACTCCCCAAGACAAGTTATTGCCAAAGGAGGTAGTGACACTTATCAGGTGCAGTGGAGGAGACACAGGACTGAGTACACTCTTTCTCTGGCTAATTTTAGCTTCCCACTGGTTGGGGATGGGAATGAAGGCTTATCACATAGTCACTGTGCTTTTAGACTGTGATCTCCCCAGGAGACTACTACCAGTGTGGGCATCCGTGGTCATTTCTGTCCCTTGGGGCTTGGCACTAGCCCAGAATATTGTCCTGTCCAGTGTCTCACTGCCGAGACTCTCCCTAGCTCTCTCTTCCTGCTGCCCTCTGGTAGGAAAGAAGACTTGTTGGGTTCCTCCATGTTCTGGCTTTAGGCCATGAAGCTGAGGGATGGGCTTGGGTGTGAGAAGATTCGTTAGTAGGACTCTATCACAAACTAGGTTTCACAGCCTCTGAATGCTTGGCACAAGCTTGCCTGTGGCATTGTTGACCTTTCATAGAGGTGAAACTCCTTGGGGTTTCCTGGAGGTTTTTGAGGGGCACATTCAAGTGGATGACTGTGAGGAGTGACTATGCCCTGTTTTATTGGGGTCCAAGCCTCTGCTGGCAGAATTGCCTTTTCAGACGACCTGTCTCCCAGCGAGAGGCCTGCTGGGACAGAGGTGTGCAGGGGAACAGAGCAGAGGAATCTGGCTGGTTTATGTTGGCACTTTGCACCATCTCTAGTTGATAAAACTGACAAGCTGAGGGGCTTGACAAAGGGAAGGTGTGTGGGCGTGTGCGTAGGCAAACACTCGCCTGCACCTTCGTGGGGCTGATTGCCAGGTGAAGGAGCTCTGAGGGGGGTTGGAAGGAGAGTGGCCAAGTTTCATTTTGCCTGCTTCATGGCTTGGCTTCGGGCCATTTTCTCTCATTCCTCACCTCCTGCTTTGAGCACCCAAGACTGATTACCTGTTCTCCTCTTTCATATGGCTTGTTGTGACTTGAGCAACTTGTCCTCTTGTAAATAGCCATCACTTGCAGGCAGGTCTGCCACAGAGTGGGGGAAATTGTTTACTCACGTGATGGTGACATGACAGTCAGGCCTGGCCCACTGTTCCGCACCAACAGTTGTCCGGTCTTGGCTTCCTCTTCTTGGGATTTGGAAATATTCATGAGTCAACAATGAGACCTTTATTGACTGGCAGTTCCCGGGGTGGCTTTTGCTGTGACCACGCTGGCATCTCTGTCACTGCAAGGGCACTGTAGGGAAGGCGAGTGGGGACAAAGCTTGCTCTTGTGCTCGAGCCTTTCCCCTGTTTCTTTTCCTGCTGAGGATTAGTCAATGACATCCCCTCCCTCCTCCTTGATTGCTTGAAATGGGCATCAGGAATGGCAAGTTTGTGGGCCCTTTACATGCAGAACCTGGAGTCCAGGTGTGATTCTGATTTCTCCTTCAGAGAAATAGCACATTGATTGTCAAACAAGAGTTGCTTCTGCCTGGTCCTGGTTGTTCTGTGCCAATCCTGAAGCATCTTGCACACCTGGGCTGGGAGGGGCAGATCCTGTGATTGTCAAGTGTGAGGTGGATGTAGGGGTGAGTGGGCCTCTCCTGCTCAGACTTGCTCAGTCTTCACTGGTTCTTTTTTCCCACTTCCCCTTTCCTCCCACTGCCCTTCTCCCTGGTGACAGGTGGGCCTGAGGGGAGCTGTAGTGCTGCAGTCACCATTCCAGGGCTCTCCCCACTCACAGGGCAGAGGCTACATTTGGAAAGCAATGGTTTGAAAAAGTAAAGTGGGGACTTCATCTGCTCTTTCTGTCTCATAGGAAAGAAACATGAATACGATAACAGAAGTACGGCTGTATGCACTTCGTTCAAAAAGGTGAAATATTTTAGAATCAGTAACTAAACACCTTTGACACTATTCCTCAAGCCCTAAATATCCTACTAAATTAATTTGCAATAATTGGGGATCTATCAGAGTTTGAGGTGGAGGTGTGTGTATGTGCATATCTGTATTAATGGATGTGTGCTGATGTGCCAGGCAAATCAAGTCTGAACTTTTTTCTTTTTAAGATTTATTTATACATACAAGAACTAGGGTATAGGCCAGAGGTGTGGGGAGTAAGAGGAGTCACCAGAGACAGAGTGGGGAGCAGAATAGGCAGATCTACTGAAATACACTGCTGAGGGGAGCAGTGGGCGAGACCTGTCTGCCGCGCCATGTTGGTCACCTCCCTGGCTGGGGATCGAACTCAGGCTGCAGTGACTGTGGATAGCCTCATAGTGTTGTGCCTTAACCCCTCACACCACCAGAGAGGCCCCCAAGTTTGAACTTCTTACTTTTGCTGTTGACAGTTCATTTGGGCCCTTTAGTGCAAGAGGTGTGCAAAGCTATTGTTGACTATGGCTGAGTCTTAGAGGATGTCCTGGGGTGAGTGCAGTTGCTGTCCTGTTTTCTCCTACTCCCTCTGATTCTGCTCTTGGGATGTGCTTCCCAGGTCAGATTGACCTGTGTCTCGTCATGTGCTTTGGACTGAACAGAGAGGCTGTTGCTTTGTTACTCATTTTGCTTTTCTTCCATAGATGAGATTTTCCTTAAATGATAAGTATTCATGAAACTATTTAACAAGAAGAAATTATCAAAGATAGCAGGCAATCCATAGCTTTTTTTTTTTTTTTTTTTTAAGGTAACTTTGGTTTGTGATACTGGGTGGAATCCAGGGCCATAGGGTCACACCTCACATGCATGTCAGTGTGCCATACCCTTCCAAGGCATCCATGGTCCTCCACCCCAGCCACTGGACCCCCTTCTTACTTTGCTCTCCAAGACCAATGATGGGGATAGTTTCTCCTCTAAAGTTAGTTGACTTTAAGCAGAGGCGTGATCAGATGTCAACCTGATGCTGTATTGGCCTCAGGTAATGTCTCAGTCTCCTGGCTCTGGAGCCTGGGAAGTCCAAGATCAAGATGCTGGCAGTTTTGGTGTCCAGTGTCTGTGAACTGCACTGGCTCATAGACAGATGGCCAACTCCTTGCGGTGTCATCACATGGTGGGAGAAGCTAGGGAGCTCTGGGGGCCTCTTTTATAGTCTCATTCTTTCGATTCCACCCTTGTGAACTAACTTCCTCTCAGAGGCCCGCCCTACTTCATAATATCATCACACTGGGCGTTAAGATTTCAGCATTAGGATTTTGGGGGTGTATACACACCAGTCCGTGGCAGGCAGTGATATTCCTGCCACCGTTTCTACTTAAAGTCACTAACGTTAATTAGGTACCAGGCTTGCATTTTTGGGTCATGAAGGGGTAGGAGGTTGTAGCAGATAGTACTGAGTCCTGGTGGGTTTCAGCCTTAGGAAGCATTAGATGGGCTCACATGGCACCTGAACAACCAGCTGCATGACGGCATATGCAGGGGCAGGTGCTGCATGGTGCCGTGTCTGAGGAATGTAGTGGGGAGGAGGGTGGTCCTGGTGACAGAAATGAGTCTTCAGTTGCCTCTTTCAGGAAGAAAAGAGTCCCACTTTGCTTCAGATTATTTCCTGTATGAAATTTTATTGAAATGGAGCATAGGGAAAAGCACACAAATAATAAATGTACAACTGGATAAATTTTTAAGAGCACACCTGTGTTATCCTCCTCCAGCTCAAGAGAGAAAACATGGCCAGAAACCTGGCGCCCCCCCCCCCGCCCCGCCCCCATAGCGACTACGCTCCTTCTGCGTAATCACTGCCCTGACTTCATTTTGTATGTTTTGAGAGTGACGGTGAGCATGCCGTCCTGTTTCTGGTATGCACAACTTTGTTGAGGTACAACCACATTGTCAGGGACTTGTAGGTCTGTCACTTTCATTTTTGTATTTATTTCTTTTGTTTTCATTATCTATTGTGCTGTTCATGGGCATATGTGACGCCAGGTAAGAGTGCTCCACGCAGAGGGAAGCGCTGACAGATCGCTGCTGGCTCAGCAGCCCGATGAGTGCAGAGAAGTCCAAGTGTTGGCTTGACCTGTCCAAGCTGGCCTGGGACACTTTCCTTTGTAGAGGGCTGGCGGGCTGTGTGTCACCTAACAAACTAAATAATGGAAGAAGGAGCACTGTTGTGGGTTGTTGGACAGAAGTCTTCAGGAGAGGGCAGATGGCAGGTGCTAGGATTGCCTGGCCATAACAGGTCCCCTCCTTCCCTCTTGGGATTCCCAAAAGGCCAAACTATCAGTTAAGGGAATCTGTGTTTAGTTAGGGTCATCTTGGGTTCCTGGTGTTCAGTCAGTGAGTCATCTTCCTGGACTCTTAGGGTCAAGATTCCCAGCCCAGGGGGTTTGCTGGGCATGGATGATAAAGCAGTGTCAGCCCCAGGACTACTTGAGTAAACTACTTAGCCAGAGGCCATGTTGGTTTTTTTTTTTTTTTTTTTTGGAGGAGGGAGAGGTAGAACTGTAGCTGAAGGAGAGATCCAGCACAGGAAATGACCTGAAGCTGTGGGCGTGCTCCTGCCAGCTGGGCCTATCCTCCTTCTCTGCCCCCCTTCCAGGATTATCAAACCCAAAGCCAACTTAATGGGAAGCCCTGGTGGGAATAAGAACCACATGGAGGCTGCAGAATGGATAGCATCCTCTGTGATTTCTCTTCCTCTTGTATTGCTTCTTGTCTCATATTTAATTAAAATGTCCTTGTTAGGAAGTCTTCTAGCCCTGGTGAAAAGCTATGCTGACCACAGAGCAGCCATCCCCCCCATAAGGAGGAGGATGTGGAAGGAGACGCTAAAACAACTTCAGACTCCCAAGAATTCTCATTTTGTTGTCTGGTTGGGGCTGATGGCTGTGGCTGGTTAGATTCTTCATCCCTCTCCAGAACAGGGTGCCTCCTGCCTTCTTCCTGCCCCGCAGCGAGGCTAACCCTCTCCTGAACTTTTCTTGATGTTTTTCTAGTGTTTCTCCAATGTTATTAGTGAGTAAAAGAGATAAAAGACTCTTGTGTTTAATAAACTACTTAAAACTGTCCCTCTTGGGGAGCCAGGCTGAAGCCACCCACTGATTTTCCTTATTCTGAATGCCTTCTTCAGTGACTGAGAAATGGGGAGATGCTTTCTGGAGTCTCCCTCCCTTAAAAAAAACCAAATTACAGTTCTGTTCTTTAGATGTGTGTGCTGAGGACAGGGTCATTCATTTGCAGGTCCTGTGAGGCTCAGCAGTGACCTTCCTGGTAGGTGACCTCCGGGGGTTTTCCTGCTACCTCCTCACTGCCGCCATGTGCTCCAGCACCCAGTGCTTCTCCCGGGTGGCACTCAGTCCTCCCTTGCTCAGTCAGAACAGGAAGGGAGGGTGTCAGCCTCTCCTCCTTCTTGGTATCTTTCATGGGGTTCTTCCAGCTTTTCTAAGGATTTCTCTTTAGTTCTGAAATGAATTTTTATTTCCTGAGTCTATGTTCCTGGTAAATGTGAAAATACAGACAGTAAAGTTTGATTCATGAGGAGTTGCATCACCAGGAAGGTACCTTTTATCCTTATCACTTTTTGATAATGTGATTTGACTATATTTTTAGCATTGTCTGTATTTGACTATATTTAAAGTTACAACTGACTTGTAGGATGTAATTAGCTAGAAGTGTTCTTCACTAGGAGGGTACACAGATATATTTTTTTGCAATTAAATAATTTAGAAACTTGGTGTTGTGGAAGATCAGTTTTATTCTTGTTCATGTTAGCAGCCAAATATCAAACATTCTTGGAAGGTCCAATAAAATGCTCATTTTAAATGCAAATTCTTTGCACAGTTAGAAGGAAACTGAAATCACCCTGGCTTCCAGCACTCGCTCTACATTTTTGTCATTCCTTCAGATGGCCGAGGGGAGGGCTCATGACTAAATCCTTCAGCATCTTTATTATGATTTCAGGATTTGTACTGGTTGAGATGAAGCCTTGCCCTGGGGACATTAACCCTCTGTTGCAATCTGTAGCATTTTCACTGGTCTTTCTCCTCCTTTCCCCTTTTAAATTATTTTAGATTTCTTCTCATTTGCTTCTCACGGTGAGTGTTTTTGGTGTTTTATTTTTATTGAGGCAAATGAGATATGCTAAACCTTTTATTTCTTAGCAAGACTATGTACTGTTTTTATCCTGAAACGATCTACTTCCCTCTCTTTTTCTCTTCTGTACTTTTCCTATTAACAGAGCTGCTCGGTTTCAGCTCGGGATCTGGAGAATCCTTGGCTCTTGCATAATGGAGACAATGAGATTCCTGTGCAGCATGACTGGGCAAGTGGTTACTCTTACACTCTTGGGTGGGTGGGTATGGGGCAGTGAGAGGGAGAGGGAAGAGAGGAGAGAGAGTCACACAAAAGACTTTACTTTTCATTTCTGTGAACTTTTGGTAGCTCATAAGGTGAAACAGGCTATTTCAGCCTTGTTCCTCCTTCCATTGGAAATAGAAATATTACTGAGAGAAGACTGGTGGGAAGGCCTTGTCCAGAGATCACTGGGTGAGAGACAGTAGCTCCAGATTTGGAGAACAGCTAGCCATTCTGGAAGGCTTTGAGAATCAATGGTTGAATCCAGAAGAGAGGTGCAAGGTCTCTGAGACAGACCAGTCTCTCTGTTCCATGATAATAAGCTAGAGAACCAGGAATTCAGGTGGTATGTCCAGAAAAAGCGACCCAGCAGGAGAAGAATTAGAACTCATGACTTCCTTCCTGTGTTCTTCCTCCTTCCTCTATTTTAGGTAAGGGTTCCATGGCACCATGGACATTTTAGGGCTAATGTCTTTTTGTTGTGGGGGCTGTCCTGTGTGTCACTGTATGTTTAGTATCATCCCTGACCTCTACCCACTAGATGTCAGTAGGACAACCTCCCCCTTGGGTTGAAAAAGTGTCTATAGGTGTTGCCAAATATACCCTGAAGGGATAAAATTGTTCCCAGTAGAAAATCATTTAGAGGATATGATGCCTCTTGGAATTCATAAACATAACTTTGTTAGCATGGTTTCCTTTCTCCTTTTACTCTGAAGTATGAAATACTAAACTGTTTGCTGTTAGAGCTCTAACAGTAGATCACAATGGCTCAAAGGTCACTTACAGGAAAGTGGCCCGCAGTTCTGAACTGAGTTGCATTGCTTTTGGGCTGACAGCTTTCCCTTGTGTATGTTTGATTTTGCCTTTTCTTGTAAATTTTGGAAGCTGATGACTTGTTTTGACTAGGCAGCTTTTGCGTCTGATTTTAACACATGAGTACAGATGTGGACAGTGCACATTGAGTGGGGGAGAACTCAGGTTGTTCCAAAGGTCAAGGAGATTTGGCATTCTGAAACTGGTGAAAAATGAGGTTTTGTGAACATTAAATTTCACAAGCTAGGAGAGCTAGGAGATCACTCACCAAGCTACCTAGTAGCATATACACAGGCAGATTTTTAAAGTGGACCAGGGCCTCTGAGTTAAGGAGTGACTGTGAACTGATGACTGTCAAGGGGTAAAAGAGCCCTGCATTGAGGGACTTGGAGACCTGGCTTCTCTGCCTCATCCTGCTTCCAGCTCTCTTTGTCAAGTCACCAAATACATCTGGGCAGCAAGTTCCTCATCTGTAGGAGGAAGGACAGAACCAGGATCCCTGCTTCCCGGAGAGGGTTGAAATGATGGTTGGCAAATCTGGGTATATGATCCATAGGATAAGCCTAACACTTTTTTTTAATGCTACATATTTTTCTTTCTTTTTTCCCCTTTTATTTATATTTTTACACATCAATTGTGGTCCCCATTGCCCACCACCATTTCACCAGTGCACTATCACCTCAGTCCCTTGTGTTCTTTCTGCCCTCATCTCATTCTCTCTCATACCACACAAAGTGTTTCTGACTTGTCCTTGTCTTTTTGTTTCTGTTGTGTTGTGGGTTTTTTTTTTTTTTCTATTGTTATTATTCTTTTCCTTGGTCCCTTGTTTGGTCCCTTATATTCCTCCTAGGGGTGAAACCATCAAGTATTTTCTTTTGCCTTCTGACTTATTTCGCTGAGCATAATCCCTTCTAGCTCCGTCCATGTTTCTACAAATGACTTTAGTGTATCATTTTTGATTGCTGAATAGTATTCCATCATGTATATATACCACATCTTCTTGATCCAGTCATCTGTTTTTGGGCATTTAGGTTGTTTCCAGGTTTTACCAATTATAAATAGTGCTGCAATAAACATAGGGGTGCAGGTGTTCTTTTGAATCAGTGTTTTTGTGTTCTTTGGGTATATTCCTAGGAGTGAGATTGAAACAGGGGACAGGGGAAGGAGGCCGCTCTGACTGAGACAGAGGTTGGAGGCCTCCAAAAGCCCCTAAAGGCCAAAAGGCCACAAACCAGAGTCGGGGCTATAGCAACAGGGACTATAGCCTATCAGAGGACAGTGCCCAGTCAGGTCACTGTCTATGGGTTCTCACCCACGCGCACAATTGCAAGGGACCTCAGGCTACAGGAACAACAGTCATGGGGTTTATTTACAAACAGGGGGAAACGAGAGTGCTTACGTATCCACAAGAGGCTGGCTGCTTCATCCTGACAGCATCAGCGTTGGCAGTCACCACTCACCAGTTCTATGCCACCAACAGACAGCTCTTTGAGACACCAGGCCCAGGGCCTTTGGTGCTCCTTCCAGTCAGTGTCACAGCCAGGACCGAGTCCCGGTCTCTCTCTTTCCTCGGAGGGCGGTGGCTGGAGGCTTCCCTCCTTTCTTCAAAGGCTGGAACCATCTTCTCCTCATCCTCTGCTGCCGCTGCTGCTGCTGTCAGGCCTGTTGGTTCTCTCGGTTCTGTCGGTCGGTTGGTCCGTCTTCTGCAGGAGCTCTTCTTCCTCTGCTGCTGCTGCTTCTCCTGCTCCTCCAGGTCGCTCCAAATCCCCGTCAGCTGTTCTCCAAAATGTCTCCCAACGAACTCCTCAAATGTCTCCCAACGAACTCCTCAAATGTCTCCCAACGAATTCCTCCAAAATGTCTCCCAACGAATGAATTCCTCTCGCCCTTCGACCAGGCCTTATATTCACTTCTTCAGGTGACCCCCCCCCCCCAACAGTCTGAT